>CABIKL010001449.1:0-15371 GCA_902196195.1 Aptinothrips rufus
GGGGGCCCCCCCCCCCCCCCCCACCCCCCACCCCCACCCCCGGGCCAACGCCCCTTTGTGTGCTCCACAGGGTAATGGGGATTTGATGGAGTAGCGCTTGAGAGCAAATCTCGAAAGGTGTGACGGGAAGTTCCCGCCGACACGCTACGCTACGCCACGCCATGTTCACGACTGTAAAACCTTGTTCTGTATTCATAAGACACGGATTAACCGTTTTCCGTAACTTACGAAAAGTTTGTTTTTCGTCCTTTATCGAGTCCTTTATACATATTTTTTTGTATTTTAACAGATGTATATGTAGTGAAAATGCGGGAAAGCTTCGTAAAAATATAAGGCCATTGCGACTAACGTTCGTAAAAGGCGAAATAACTCCTTATAAGAGAGTCTCATTAGCTGGGAAGGTAGCGGCGTCGCTTTTCGGGGCCAGAAGATCAGAGTTCGAATCCCCCTCATGCAAGCTAACCTAAACTAACATAAGCTTACCTAACCTAACCTAACGCTTTTACTTGTAATCGCTCAACAAAACTTGATCAGACGATTGCGTTCTGAGGGAGGCACGTTGGAGCGGCAGAGCCCCTGTGAGGTAGGCGGTCACGAGCCTCGCCTGCTCGGCGGGACTGCATACCGTCACGGCGCTCTTCAGTGCGAGTTCGCTCACGGATGCTTTTGCGTACATAACCAAGCTTAAAGAGATGAAAATTTTACGAAGACACTGGGCAAACTCAACGAACGTGCACCATTTTACGCAGGAACGGATTGTAAATAATAGACAACGTGTGCGAATAATAAAGAACGAGGCAGAAACCTTAGGCCCACCCAATGTGTCGTGACTAACAGAGTCGCAAATACCGTCGAATTGAAGTGGATTTCTTTTCGTGACAGCATACGAAGTGTACGTCCTCTGAGAGCCTTCAGCCAGCAGCGGGCAGTGCTCGCATCGCCCCGCGAACGAAAGCGGACCTGAAATCCGTCGTAACTTAACGTAATTTAGCGGCCAAAGCGGTGGCGCCATCCATTCGCCGACCAATTACCGGTTCGTGGATTTATTTGGAGCTCATACAAGAGCATCCACCTATCTATCCCTTTCCATCCTTTGGTCTCGCTCCCATCCCCTTTTCACTCCCCCAATGATCGCTCCCTCCACGCAGCAATCTGTGCCGTAGCTCTCGTCGATATGTCACACTGGCCGGACTGGAAGCTGCGCACAAGCTGCGTCCCTCCCTCAAGCTTGTCGAGTTGTCTTGCTACTATTCCAACAAATTTCATCCATTCGTGTTTTGATGTCAGCGGAAATGTTCATTCCATATCAACCTCTGCAGTTATTTTGTGAGGAAATAAAACTTGATTTTGTCTTGAATAAGTGTTATTACATCCCTCAATTTTATTTCTCATTTTCCTCGCGGCATCCCGACGAGAACACTTTGATGTTGTGGAAGGGACGCGCTTGACCCGGAGCATCATGCCCGCCGCATCATGGCCGTCAGGCTCTGCCGAGCATACCGAGCTCCGAGTTGTGCTCGACCGACACCCGAACAAAGGGACCCCGCCCCGCGCAAGTTGATGCGTCGCGACAGAACGCCCCCGGCGGGGCTATGAAAACCATTCATTTCCAGCAGCTTATTAAGCGGGAGGTTTGGCCGGGGGGGCGGGGGGGGGGGGGGGGGGGGGCTGCCAGAGGGGCGGCCATTAGTCGTCCTGATTTACAGTGTTCGGGTGCGGGCCGAGCAGTGATCCACTCCGCAATCTCAAATAATAACGGCGAGGAGCAGCGCAGAGCAGAGCAAGCGTCACGGGCAATCGCTAAAGCAACGGCTGGCTCGCAGGAGGAATGGCGTGGCGTGGCGTGGCGTGGCCTGGTGCTCCGCTCCCGCGCTCCCTGTGGTCGTGGGTCGGATAAGGACCTGGTGGCAGAGACAGAGAGAAGAGAGTCGTGCTGGATGCGGTGTCGGATAGAGGATATTTGTCATGCGTAGATAAGACGAGCTACTGGCTACAACACACAGCCATTCTGCGCGAAGGGACGGCCGTCGGGCTGGGTGGTGGCAGTGGTGGGCATGGGCCGGGAAGAGAGGCGGGGCGGGGCGGAGCGGAGCGCCAGGACTTGGTCTTTCCTTCCTGCAGGCACCGGGAAGTGGGCGGCTGAAGAAAGAACTGAACCCTCTCAATGTGAGAATTTACTAAAATCTTCAATGACAAAAGTAACTTGCTTTTCAGAAGTTCCCTGTAAAAAGATGCATTCCAATAAAAAGCACCGTTTTGAATCTCCCGCTCCACAGAGATAGCCTCGTTAAGGTAGACATTACTCCTTCGGGAGCAGGTAGCAAGTGGCGCGCTCTATGCTTCGAATCGAATAACATTACAAACGTAACAGCTGACGTCGTGACGACAGTGGCTTAAAAATGTTTTCGTTGAGTCAAAGGTCAACAACAACAACACAGTCTATTCTCGATTTTTTGTAAAGACTTTTATTAACTGTCTTAAACCATTTAGATCTGCATTTGGTTTCCTTCTTACTCTTCTGTTTCCAAAGTGAACAATGGACTCTATTTACGTAAGTGTTCAGGTTATGAATTATTTGTTTGGAGAGTTGTAACCATCCCACAACGCAGTAAATTGTCTTTTCAAGTTTTGTATTTTTGACTATCAGGAGGGCCATTCGCTCACGATAAGATGAATTCACTGATCGATGCTATTGTCTCTCTTGGTTTTGGTTTCTAAGCTTGCTGCTCTTGTCTTCCTATTCATGATTGGTGTCTCTCATGAAAGATAATGTTGTTATGTGGCATATTACATTTTGCTCTTTTCCTTCCAGCCAATCTTTTATGCAACTACTAGAGGATTAAGGGATAGTCTGCAAGGAGCAACTATCCTGTTGACATTAGACAAAAATATTCAAGAGCAAGAGAATCAAGTAAAACAAAATACTCCTCGTAGACCATCCAGAACATCTGCCCCAAAAGAAGCAAAACCTAATCACAAGGATTCAGAGTAAGCATCAGGCAACATGTTCTATGATTTGTCGTTTGCAAATGGAATCATTTGTGAAATGCTGCATGGAAATTCCTTTAAGTAGACCGAAGCTGCGTATTCACTTTACCTTCATAGCTTTCAAATTTTCCAAAATTGCATTAGATTTTTCTAGCTTAAATTCAGTTAATGTTTAAGTGGTCCTTTTATCAGAAATGTCTCCTACTCATTCAAGAAATAGATTTTACATACTGTTAAAAATTATATGTAAAATTATGTCAAAGTGAGTGAATACAATTGATTTTTTATTTTGCAGCCAACCAAGCGTTTTGAAAAGAACAATGCAGTGCTGTGGTCTGAATGGCGGTCTGTTCTGGCTGAGCATTATCTTATTTGAGTATGGACTTTTACCATCTCTTAGTTTGTTGCTTACACTTTTGTTTGGATATGAGTCTGGAACTAGGCAGCTTGTGTGGTCCTGGTTACAGCCTGCACTGTCATGTACATTTGGTGCAATATGGGTTATCCCTCTCTTTTGTCTCAGTAAATTCATCAATAATCTTTGGTTTCAGGTATGTCTAAAAAGTTTCATACTGTATCTTTAAAACTGTGCTAACCGATAAATGAAATAAAATTAGTGCTGTACCAATTTTTTCTTTCTGTTTTGCCAGGATATTGCAAATTCAGCTTACCGATACAGTCGTGGAAGGCCAGTTAAGCTCAGTAGCTTTAGCAAGTTAATAGCTGATTTCTTGTTTAGTATTCTCGTTCAGACATTGTTCTTAATCCAGGTACTTAAAATATTCACAAGGAATTTTCTTGATTATGCTTCTTGATTAACGAACTGTTATCACAATCATTGTTATTTTTGCAGAGTTTCTTGGTTAGCCTCTTGCCATTAGCTGGATTGGGATCAGCATTTGCACTACTTCACACATGTCTTCTTTATTCCTTGTACTCCTTTGAGTACAAGTGGATCAATATGGGTTGGGAATTACATCGTCGGCTGACATTCATAGAAGCAAATTGGCCATATTTCATTGGCTTTGGACTACCTTTAGCCATTCTAACATCTTTGCCAAGTTCTTATTGTATAAGGTAAGCAAAGCATCTCCTTTAAAAAATTCAATCTAAATTTAAAACATTTGTTTGATTCTTTGTGTTATAATGAAATGTTATTCCTTCCAGTGGATGTGTATTTTCAATTCTCTTTCCTCTTTTCATTATTAGTGGAAATGAGGCCTCACCAGAAACAGAAGCATGGTAAATTTATAAATTTGTTGTTGCATCTTTGGTTTTGTTTTACTTGTTCTTACTCTAACTTCATTTTTCTACTTTTTACAGTGCCTTCCCTCTGCAACTCTTTTCACCTGTTATAACAATTTCAAATACAATCTTCAATAGATCTATAGGATCTGCTGCCTGGAGGCGATGACATTGACTGCTAACCAACATCTGCAGCTTATATTATCTGAATTTTTTTGAAATGATGCATTCATCCACACATGGTTTGTAGACATTGACTTATGCCTTGAACAACTCTTTGCCTTTGTTGTGTTTTTATGGCTGTTTATTTATTTTTTAAAGAATTATGACATAGATTTTTATTTTAATATTGATGTGACTGTTGTATGTTGCATTGCCTTAGTGAGAAATAATATTTTTCTCGTATGCTAGGAGACATTTGTCCTATTAATTATGGACATGTGAATAAGTGATCACCAAATGTGATTGTTCTCTTTTTCTACCTGCCATTGGGGTCCAACCAAAATATTTCGGCATTGTTACTTTTGATAATGGGAAGTTAATTTTAGATTGTGATCAGTGGCTTGCCGCACTTTCTTTCAGTGCGTGCAAGAGTGCTGTGCTCAGGACAATGGCTCTCTTATAGCTTATCATTTTTTTTGTGATAATTATTATGATTTGAAACTTCTATGGATAATTAAAACCTTTCAGCAGCATTGTGGTTGACAATCATGCTTTTCTAAGGTTCTTCTTACCAAAGTGCATATTAAAAAAATTGAGATACTTAGTTGGCAAAGCATAGCTCTAGTTTAGAGTGATTAACCCTGATATGTGCTGCCAACTGCTGTAGAGGGACCCAGGTTCGTGACATTTAGAGCTGCCATCAACTGAAAGTTTTCAAAGCTCATATTCAGTTTTATTTCAAATCTGCAGGTGTCTGTGTTTTATATCATTGTCATTTTATATTGATAGGCCTGACAAAATGTTTGATTTACACAACAAATTAAGCATCTGGCTGTGATTCTTTTAAACTCCCAACTAGATGTGATGATGCCATGTAACTGTACTTTGTATGGTTTTCTTCAATATATATGGACTGTTTATTTCAATTCCATTTGTTTTAATCATTTGTTGTCCATTCATAAAACTGCTAGGAGTAGTCTGTCTGAACCACATAATTTCGCTCAAAGTCTTTTTACTCCTAACATTAGCCGGTTCGTCTTAGGAACAGCCGAATTCTGGTCTTTAGCCATATCTAGGTAAGAAAAACACGTACTTAAAATCAAATATGCATAAACTTCTTTGGGGTCCTTACAAATAATTTTAATCAATTTTAGCTATTTTGGTTTCTTTATTGATTAATGAGATTCTAGTCCCTGTATCATTAATAAAAAGTTTTACTGCGACCATCTCTGACCTTGTAAAAACAATAAGCCTTGATTAATTTTGAAAGAAAAACAGTAAGTGAAAGGATTCAATGGAAAAGAGAGAATGGTGTCAAAAATAACTGGAACAAAACTAAAACCCAAGAGCAACAAATATTATTTCACGTTCTTATTTTGAAGTAATTCCTAATTTTCAGAAAGTCACAGAACATTGTCACTATATAACATGATTGCTTTAAACCGAAAAACAAAAACCATTATTTTAAAAATTAATCACTAATTGCGGTCTTTATCAAGGTTACAATAAATATTAACAGCAAAGCATCAAATCTGCATTGCTCCAAGTTTAAAATCAGTCTTTCAGTAAACATTAAGCTGGGCCATGTTTTATACTTTATAGTACTTTATATTTCAGCCAAGTGAGAGCTTAGGATACTCAGTTGGATTTCATTGGAATTCTTCCAAATGAAGAAGATTATGGTAATGTACTCTACTCTGCATATATATCTGGTTCAGTAACAACATCCCGTAGAAAAATTGATACTAATCAACAAATCAACCAACAACAGTCTAAAGTCTTGCTAGAATATTGAGCTTGCACTTGACCACTGTCATGAAGTGCTTAAGTTTGCAGGTGCAAATTAAAGAGGGCATAATTATTAACTTAATAATGATTTGGCTGCTGCCTCTTCACGCCTTGTGAGGGGGATGAATCTCACTGACACTTTCATCAGAAAATTTGTTCCATGAACTCATGTATTACAAAATAACTATCACAAGCATAGATTATTAATATCCCTAGCAATATCAACACTTAAGTTTAGCACCATTCTAATCCTGATTCCTGATAATCGATTCTTTGGTATCTAGGAGCGATGAAAAAACAGCTCCTTTAAACACACCATCTCAGATGGAAGCAAAAGTAAATGAAAATAAATATTTCAGAGTTAAATTAAACTTAAGAACAGAACAATACGGATGTGCAATAAACAATTAAAAAAGCAAAATACAAAACAAAAATGTACATGTAATTACTCATAAAGAAGCTTTGAGAATAAATTACTTGCACTTATAAACATGTAAAACACAGATAAAATGTGATCAGGTATCAGCTTTACTGCTGGAGGAAGGCGATGACGGTTGATGAGTTGGTGAAATATTTGGTGAGAGGGCTGGGGACTGATTCGGTGTTGGGTTGAGAGACGGCGTTGTAGAAGCTGCCTTTTTCTTCTGAAGTCTAGCTTTCTGTAAGAAAGAGAAGAAAAAACTGTTCAATGCACTACAAGGCTGGATTTCATTGTACTAAAGACCAAAAAAACTTACCAGTCCTCCTTCACATTTTTTCACCTTCTCAACATTTTGCATCTTTTCAAGCTTTTTCTTTGTTGCATTCATCCTACAGAACAAAATGATTTGTTAATTTTTACAGTATTTATTAGCCTATAATAACAAATAACTGAGATGCTTAATACACGAAACTAAATTAGGAAAAAGTTTATTACTTTTCTTTGATAAGCCTCTGCTGCTCTTTCTTCCAAATATCTTTAAAATCAGAGCAAAATGGTGACCACAAAGGGAAAAAGTCTCTTGGAGCAACTTCTGCTAGATTAGAGGTACCTTTGGGTTGATACTGATAAAATTTCAGCAAGTGAATAAACCTGAAGGAGAAGAGATATTTCATTCGATATCATATTTTTCAAAGTGGTGTGAGTGTCTCTAGGCAGCTGGTAGTCATGTTTAAAGGCTCCCAGGATGCTATAGATTACCACACAAAAGACAAAAGTGAAAATGGTGATACTGCACACTCACCTATCCATACATTCCTTTAAGCTTTCTTTCTCTCCATGCACCCTATTAGAAGCTAAAATTAGAAAATTATATTAAATTTATGTGAGTGAGTTCTTATAATTCTTGAAGCTACATGTATTTAAAACAACCAACCTGATGAGAGGAATGTCTCCATTTTATCTTTAAAAGGTTGAAGATTTTCCTCAAATGACGCTGTTATCACCTTCTTTGTTTTTGATTCACAAGCTAGAAAAAGACAGAGATGTCACGTTTCAAGATATATTTAATAAGAGTTCAAACAAAAGATTTATAGAATAGAAACTCTTACAAAAATCTTAGATTATTAGTTCAACAACAGCATACCTTGTAGCTGCTTTTCTAATTTATTCAAATCGGCAGTTAAATCATCAAACATAACAGTCCCTGCTTTATCAATATCGGCTGGCTCTGGGACTGGAAGTGGAGCTGTGACTGGGTCAGACACTTTTTTCATATATTGTCGAACAATAAAATGCAACAGAGTTAACTGAAACCATACATAAACACAGGATTAGTTGAGAAAAATCTGGAAGAAGAAAGTCTGTAATTGCAAAATTAGGGTAGAATGGATCTTTACTGAACTATCTGATGACTTCACATCTCGAAGTTTGGGTAAAATTTCTAAACCAAATCCATCAGCTTGACCTCGGGTTCGATTCCCACCATTCATAAAATTGCCCAAGGCCAGAATTATAGCAAGAACCGTCTGTAAACTCTTTGATTCCATAAGTTCCTGAAAAATCATCAGGGATAAAAATGAAATTCATAATTAAACAGAAGACAATTAACTTTTAACTGTTTACAAACCTCAGAGGTACTCTTAATATTATTTAATTTGCTCTCTATACTGTTTATACGATCTTCAAATTCAGACTGAAACATAAAGCACGCTATTCTTTCCGCAAAGTTAGGGATTTCAGCCAGTTCATACAGGAACTGCTCTGGTTTGTCTAAGGGTATATCTGGACTGTTGGCAACATGAGCGCGGATAGCCTGTAGTTCTTCATCAGATGCACGCTGTAAGATGTTAAAATTGGAGTAAGTTTTACCGTCAGAGCTACTGCGTAACTGTTTAATGACATGTCAGCTTCAATTACAATCCACATACATCCACACAACTTATGGCTATCACATGGAAAAGCAAAACAGTAACTCACCACTTCATATATTTGTTGGAGAGCCTCCAAGCTGACTTCTGTTGTGTCAAGATTATAAATAGCTGAAAAATATTCAAAAGATTGTGTTAAAAAATCTGAATTTAAAAGAATGAAAATCAGAAAATAAGTGAGAGATGGTAACAAACCATGTTCTATTTCAGAAAAATCTTTGTGTAAACTCGAAGCAAGTATACCAATGTTTTGAGATCGTTTACTGTCAAGGATTTTGACAGCCTGTTAAGAGACATTTGAAACACAGTTATTTTGAGATGGATAAGGCATACTTTGATATAAAAGAAAGAATTGGACAGTGAATATAATACTAAATTTAAATCAAGAAAGCCTTACTTGTTGTTTGGATGGTTTTTCTGCTTTTTTCTTTGTGGGTTTTCGTTCTATAACTTGTCTAGAGAATAAAGATGTGAATGCATCCATATCTTCTATTTTGGCTTCTTCTAATTTTTCCCATATAGGGGGAGGTGTACCAGTTGCAGCGCTGCTACTGGAGATTTCAGGAGGCACATTTGTGGAGACTGCAACAGGTACCACTATTCTGGTCCAGTACAATGGCTTCATGCTCACTGGTGGATTTAGCGGTTCTTTTCGGAACACTGTGGAAGGAAAAATTTATGTCAAAAGTTTGAAAACACTTTAAATGAATACAATATTTATCTGTCGGTGTCACTACTTACTCGCTTTTTGTGCATTCCACCCTCCGGAAGGTGGTGTTGGGAAGGGTTTGGGTCCAGACAAACCAGGTGGAGGAGGTGGAATGGCACCTGGAGGAGGAGGGGGTGCGGGAGGTCCACCTCCTGGCATAGGGGGTGCGGGCGGTGCTCCAGGCATAGGGGGTGGTGGGGGTGCTCCTGGCATAGGGGGTGGTGGGGGTGCCCCTGGCATAGGGGGTGCCCCTGGCATAGGGGGTGGTGGGGGTGCCCCTGGCATAGGGGGTGGTGGGGGTGCCCCTGGCATAGGGGGTGGTGGAGGTGCCCCTGGCATTGGGGGTGGTGGAGGTGCCCCTGGCATTGGGGGTGGTGGAGGTGGGGGAGGGGCAGCAGGCACTGAAGGTGCAGGGGGTGCGTCCGGCATTGGAGGAGGGGGTGGTGCTGCCGGAGGCACTGCTAGAGGTTCGGGACCAGGCGGAGATGGAGCAGCAGCTTTTGTTGGTTGCACATAACCATCAAGACATTTCAATTTGTCTTCAATAGGTGATGTAGCAGAGTCGATGGTGGAAGTTTGATCTGTTTGAGTTCCGATCGATGCATAAGTTGCTATTGCTCTGGGAGCAACTGGTTCTGCAGACAAATCTGAAACATCCTCCTTCATCATTGGTTCGACAACTGCAACATTGCTTCCCACAGATAATCTTTCTTTCATTGAAATTTCCTTTTCTTTTGGAATGAATTCTTTCTCTTCTGCGGATGGCGACTTAAAGTCAGCAAAAGCTTGGTTTGTCAGTGACTGCAAAGAAATCTCGATTTAATTTTCATTTAATAGGTTCATCTTATAAACGAATAACACACAAAATTAATTACCTGTATACTGGCAATTGTTTTAGATCTCTCAAGTTCCTGTTGATACTTTGTTAATTGAACTTGAAGTGATGAAATTTTGTTCTCATATTCTGTGAGCTTTGCAGCATACTCTCCCCTTAATGTAAATAGTGAAAGCTCTTGCTTTCCAGCCAAACTGCTTAAACTTTCTCTATGTTCACGTTTCAAGCCCATCAGAGTTTGCTGGAATTCTGTAAGAATTTTTTATTAGTATTTTGTGCATAATGGTTGAAGCAAACTGACTACATGGTAGTAAAGTACTGTAACTCTGTTCAACTACATATACTGTTGAGGAAGTAAAAAGGCTGGAGCTACTGCATGATGAACAAAACAGGCATAACCCGACAAGCTGAATACAGCAACACCAAGTGCAACGAGCGTGATCAAATATATTAGACTGAGACATAATTACAATCCAGACAGAATAATTTATGCTAACTACAAATGGGAATCTATAGAAAAAGAGGTGTCAGCATCTGTGCAAAAAAGCTTTGAGATAAATTACATGACAAGAAAAGTACTGGTGATGTGCAAAAAGACATACACACTAACTATGATTCCAAAATCAAATTTACTGTCACCACAAGATAATAGTATGCACAACTAAATAGAGCAAGAATAATGAGATAGAAAATTCTAACACAAGATTTTGACCAAAAATACAGAGAAAGAAGTTAGGAAGTACAATTTCAGGACTAGAATATGACAGCAGATGTAGTAAGGCGCCTTCTCTACAATATTCAGGTCTGAAGCGTGCATAGAATTCCACGTGATCTTTGAAAACTTTCCTGTACCTTCAGAATCATCATCCACTCCACATGGTGTAACTGGCCCTGATGTGCTCCTTCCCTTATTTACTCCATTTTCTTTTTAAAAAATCATCCAAGATGAGATAAATGTTTTTTAGTATTGAATCTTTTCACTGATAGAAAATTTAAAATGTTAAGGTGTTCTAAATAAAAATACGCACCAGCTTCAGTATATTTTGCTCCAGGGCGGGAGCTCTGGGTGATTGGGACAGCACATGCCCCAGGGTGCCCAGGGCCCATCGCTGGGGGCCATGCTGCCTGAGACAGTCGCCCTGGAGTTGGTGGAGCAGTAGCCACAGTCTCCGCATGAGTCCAGTAATAAATGAGATCAGGCTACAAAAACAAATAGGAAATGATAGAAATCTATCAAAGAGAGCAATAAATACAGACAAACTTTAGGATCAAAATAAAATACTAACTCTGAAGAGAGAATCCAGAGGGTCTTTGTCAAGTAGCTGCCTCAGAACTCCAGCCTTCAGGAGATTAGTGCAAAACTGTGCAGCAAGTATTCTGAGATCCTGAGGCATCAAAACTTGGCGCAAGTAATGATCATCCGGAAAGGAAGACAGAAACCAGTTGATGAGAACTTGACCTGGAACAAAAATTATACAGAGTTGAAAAGCAAGCCACAAGGCACAAAGAAACAAAGAAGTACTTTGATTCGTACACCGTACGTCCGACTCTCGTTTGTCTGCTGGTCGGTGGACTTCCCCGCCTGCCCCTGTCTCTACAGAGCTGCGCCATGCCGAGGAGCTTCGCGATGAGTGATAGTCACCTGAGAGGGCGAGGGACGCGAAGGGTGGGGAGGGCTGCGTAGGGGAGGCCGCGTACGAGAGCACCACGGGGCCTCCTGGGCCAGAGGCGCCCGCTGAGGCCGCTGAGGCGGCGCACAAGGGACAGGGCGGCGTGAGCCTCCCCAACCCCACCATGGCAGGCTAGCAAGGGGTTACCACTAGCCCAAAACGTGTACAAGATTTAAAAATTTATAAATCTTTACTGTGATTTAAAATGATTTAGCGTGATTTTAGAGTGATTTAGCGTGATTTTAGAGTGATTTAGCCTGATTTTTTAAATGATTTTAAATGATTTTTTTTATGGAGATGTACAAGATTTTTTCGAGTGGTTACCCCTTGCAGGCTAGGGTGTTCGCTCAGGATACGAGTAGCGAAGCTCACCGCGGCAGCGCGACAACCAGACTGCTTGGCGAGGTGAGCCGAGCCGCGAGGAGACGCGAGGCAGGAGGCAGGAGCAGCGCAGAGGCAAGGCCAGGCACCTGGCGGGGCGGGGCGGGGCGGGGCTGGGCTGGGCGGCGTGTCGCACTGGGCGGGCGGGGCGAACCAGTAGTGAGTGGCACGTATGGATGCGAGGGAAGTACCGCGGGAGATAAACGGTGGTGGAGATGTGGTGGGACCCGACCGCTATGCGCCCAGCTCTCATCAAATATCGGCTATGCAGGACGCTGAACGCATTCGCAGCAGGTCATGAACGAGTCAACAACAAAGAGAGAGAAGCTGGAAACACCATCGCACCGGTCTGGTCCGCGGCCTTGACGGTCCAAGACGAGATCAGTGATTCACACCACTTACTAATCACGTGTGTGGGCACCTCGGCAGGCGCCGGGGCGGGGCGGGGCGGCCAGCTGGCCTCACACCGGACCGGAGACAACGGGGCCGCCATGGTCTGGTCGCATGCAAATTACATAACGCGGGACGCGAGGACTACGCCCACGAGTTTGGAAAATAAAAATGCGGAGTCTCGAAAGAATAATGGTCCAGGCAAGAAGTGTCTGACATTACCAGAGAGCTACTGATACTTAATCAACTCGTTAGTGTCATTCGGTGGTTGCACAATCAAATAAGTGAGAGAGGTGAAACAAATAGGCACAGTGGTTACAGCATGTTTCGAGTGGTTGGCAGAGGTGCGTTGGCCCGTCAACCCAAGGAACGGATAACGGCCAACATGATGGTCTCAATGTGAGACCAAAGGCAACAAATTGTCATTTAAAAGGCCCAAAAATATGCCCCTAAAGCGAGACCCTCTCGGAGACCCCTTCCTATTTTTTTAATTTTTTTTTTCAACTTTTACATCATTTTTAGGTCAATGTGATTATGTTCTGATCCTTTGGTGTATTTGGAAATTCGTCTGATCATGGCGCTTAAACTAACGTCGTCCCCCTTATCACCGTCACATGAGGTGTCTGTCCGCCTCGTGGAGTATGGGCACAACTCCGAGCCCCAAGCTCTTAACAAACCAAAAAAAACCTTACCTTCAAATTTCTCGTATATTTGGAAGTCCAGCTTCTCGGGAACGAATTTAGGCTTTGACAGTTTCTGGTCGAGAGTGGCTCGGTCCAGCGTGAGGGAAGCCACCTTGCGCAGGACGTTGCTCTCGATGGGGGCGTCGCTGAGCGACGAGTGGCGTCGCGACGCCTCCTGCTGGGCCGCCGCCACTGCCGCCACTGCCGCCGCGCGGGCCGCCGCCTCCTCTGCGCCGCCCTCATCGCACACCGCTGCAACAGCAACACGAACACAGGCAACACATAAAGACTGACGACGCGTTTCAAAGGGAAATTCAATGATGACCCGAACAGGCAATTTCGGCGGGTCGCACGAATGACAGCATGACAACTCACGACGTACAGTTCGCCCTCCCCCACCTTCTTTCAGTCTCCGAAAAACATAACCTCTATAGGATCTCGTTCATAACGTAATGACAACCGTCGCAATTAACAGCGTACGAGGAATGAGCAAAAAGAACAAGGTATATTTTATAGAAGCGAAAAGTGAAAGAGCTGAAACTAAACTGAGCAGATCTCTTTCGACAGAACGGTATGAAATGACCACAAACAAATCTGACAGCTCAGCGTTGACAAAGGCGCGCGATCAACATGGGGCGTTGATACTTGCCCGCGGTCACATGTGACTCCACCATGGACGAATTTGACAAGGAGGTCTTACAGTAAACAAACAAGGGTAAACAAAGGCATTGCGCGAGGCGAGCTACTATAGCAGACGCCAACGACACCATTGCTCCAGGCAGGGCCTTCTATTTCGCATTGTTTATCGTGTGACGTTCAGACCAACCAGTACAGCCTGAGGCCAGCCATAATAGGCGCGCGGAGCTGCAGATCCAATAGAGTATTTCACCTAACGATCGTTGGAGCGAATCGAAGAAAAAGAATACCGGGCACGGGCACAGTATGAAAAGTTCTGTCTGCGCTTGGGTAGCCGCCATATCGACATAGCACCATCCTCAACAGCAGATACTATTCCTCATACCCGTGTCCGGTACTCTTTTTCTTCGCGAGACCGACACATTTCGCCGGGTAGTTTAGGTTAGGACGACTTACCAATCCTAGCCTGGGCCAAGTCGACCTTGCGGTGGCGGGTGACGGTGAAGGAGGAGCGGGAGCCGGACAGGCCGGAGCCGCCCAGAGAGGACACGGCGCCCGAGACGGAGCCCACGGACCCCGACAGCCCGGACACTGAGCTCACCGACCCGGCCATGGAGCCCGCCATGGAGTAAGTCAAGTCATCCTGGAACAAGATGTGGCAATGCAAATCGCTACTCGCACATGACGTTTCTTTCCACGGTAAAAAAGATCCCTTAATTTTCTAGGATAGGTGGATTGCAAGGATGGTGCTGTGCTGAAATGCCCATAAGGACCCTTGGAGTCATCCACCTATCCTTGGACTTCAAGGGATCGTTTTTAGCGTGTCTATTTTTTTTTTATTAGGGTATTAGAGGCTTCTAATTTATACAACTGAATAAGCTTCGGTTTAGCTCGTGGCATACAGCGAAGTACGTTGGTGTTTGAACCTCGTTACCGCTCGTCCCGCGAGCCGAGCCGGTCTGACCCGCGGGTGACCTCTGACCTGTGTGGGGGTCGACTGTACTTCGGTGCGGCGACGTGAGCGCCGCAGCCCATTACGCAGTGCAGATTAGTGCAGCGGTCGGCGGGGAGTGCAGGCGCTTTGGGTCGTTAGCCATCCAGGACCTTCTTTGAGGGATTAAGGGTCATGGCGCGCGACTGAGCCGAGCCGAGCTACTCCTTAAGGGCCCGTCTCTGTGTAGGGAAGGAGGCAGGGGGGTGACAATGGATTAACGCCGTCCGCCTTTTCATTACCGCCTCGTTTCATCTCCTTGGTCATTCCCTTGTCTCTCTGCACCGCTGAACTCAAAACGGTGACAAGCACAAAAGTTAGGCTCGCGGTGTGAGCTGTTGGCTTTCTAAGAGTCCAACCAGGATATTATTTGTATTTTCCTTGGTGTGCAGGAGCCTTAGCAGGTTGGTTGATACGACTGATATGACTGCTTCCCAATTGCACAACGCACGGGTAACCCAAACCCACTGCTGGGTCGCAGCCCCGCTCACGCGCGACCCGGTCGAGGGCAGCCATGCGTGCGACCTGTGCGACCCATCGCGAC
>CABIKL010001450.1:0-15365 GCA_902196195.1 Aptinothrips rufus
GGGGGGGGGGGGGGGGGGGGGGGGGGGGGGGGGGGGGGGGGGGGGGGGGGGGGGGGGGGGGGGGGGGGGGGGCAGCGAGTCGGACACTTGAGGCGCCTTATCTGCAGAGCGGAACTAACTGCTTCGAGTGTTTCCGCAGTGCGATGAGTATTAATGGATCAGCCGCATACATTTCACGTATCCGAGGGGACCGCACCTACCTCCGCGATGACTAAAGGAATGAAGCGCCGGCCGTGGGGCACCCGGTTTTGACAGCACGCTACATAGCTCCGCTTTGACAGCACTCTACACAGCTCCGCCTTGACATTCCACCTACATAGCTCCGCTTTGAAAGAACCATAGCGGGGCTGCACTTAGACAGCATTCTAAAGTGTAAAGCAGCCACACGCGCACAGCACTCTCTCGACTCTCTGACGTGTCTGCCAGGTGTGCGGGCCCGGCTGGAAGAACCAGCTCTACAGCTACAAGCACTACCTCATGAACGGGCTGTGCTACAGCTTGGACTGGACCAAGTACGACGGGCAGCCGCGGCCTCACGTGCCCCTGGCCGACAGAGGTAAGGCTCAGGGCTCACCTGCCGTCCCGGACCCAGCCCGGCACTGAGAGTCTCTCGAGCGTGGAGTATACACCCTTACTTCCTTACTAACGAATTCGGCGGTTTGTTCATACACTACAAACGAATCCGAACCGTCATAACGTACTAACAAAATTCGTTTATAATATGAACGAAATCGTTAGTATTACTCACAACTTTCTTCGTAATACAAACGATTTTGTTAGTACGTTATGACGGTTGGGATTTGTTTGTAGTGTATGACCGATTTGTTAGTAAGGAAGTAAGCATGTAGCACGTTTCCGATTGCCACAGAGAAGCAGGGGCTGACGGTCACGGACCCCGCCGATACTGCGTCCTACAACAAGAGCGTCTTCTACTACGCCTTCGGGCAGGCGGGCTTCTCAGCGCACGTCAGCCAGGTATACTGCGAGCACCGCCCCAGAGCCCCTCGCGCGCTCCTTGAATTACAAACGATTCGCTTCATATCACAAAGTAAATTAATATGCAGCGGTTTTCAGTTCGTAATATGAAGCAAAGTATTTGCCATACAAACCAAATTCTATCAAACTTACAAAGCATTGCTTTCTATCACATATGCTCGAAATTTTTCATACCGATTTAACAGTGCACGTTAGGTTCAGTGCTCCCCGCAAAGCCTCGACCAGGGCAGGGCAGGGCAGGGCAGAACGGAGCAGAGCGACGGACGCGAACGATAAATAAAAATAGTCGCGGATAAGGAGCTCAAGTCCTCGCTTATAAGAGTGCAACAAACAAGGCCAGCGGGCTCAACACGAGACGCGTTGGAGGGTTCAGACTCCTTCGTCTGCACCGCGGCGGGACGCCGAGAGAGACAGGGGACAGCCCAACCTCCGAATAAATCACGAATTATTTCGCTCTCCCGGGCAGCAGAGCGACAAAATCAACCACTATTTCGCAAAAAAAATTTGAGTCGAGTGAAGATAACTTATGAAGTGCAAATCTCCCTGCCGTAGACTAACAGTCGTTAACGACTGTCTTGATCATGTCCTGCAGGACGCGAAGGAGGTTCTACTCGGGGCGCCTGGTGTGTTCTCCTGGAGAGGTGAGGTGAGGGTCAGGGCCACGCACTACTTCGACCTACTTCCGGTGCGGCCCGGAGCGGCCCGGAGCGGCCCGGAGCGGCCCGGAGCGGCCCGGAGCGGAGACACTGAGTCAGTGTTTTACTCGCAGGTACGGTGATCCGGTACCGCATCAACGAGGCGGGACAGCTGGGCCGCGCACTGGTCCACGGGCCGGCCAGGTCCGACAAGCTGCCCGACTACAGCTACTTCGGTAAGTATCAATACATCAATATGGACATGGCTTTTAGATCGCCGAGTTATTAGTGTTGTTCCGCGTAGAACAAGGGACGTTCATTTTTGTTCCACCGTCAAAACACCTAGATCGTCGAGTTATTTTTCCACCTTCAGAACACTCACTGGGTCTTCGTTTTTGAATAGTCACGGTAAAAACGGTTCCTCGGAATCCAAGGAACGGCGGATGGTTCCTTGAAAGCCCATTGGAAAAGGATGCATGATCCAAGGAATCATCTGCCGTTCCTTGGATTCCGAGGAACCGTTTTTACCGTGGTTTGGCAAAAAAAGTTCGATCGGGCGTTCCCTGCCACGCCCCGAAGGTGGAACGTTGAAAGTCTCTGGGAAGTGGAGTCATATGTCAACTTTCTTTGGTGATGATGGTTTATCATCGCCGCGTATCTAGCATTTGAAAGGCTTTCGAGCGTCGGATGTAATAGGGAAAGGGAGACCCAGCTTGTCGACACCCCACGCCCACAGCGACGTTATCCCAAGCCCGGACCTGTCTGCGCACTGCGGGTAGCTATCCAGCATTAGTCCCATTATGAGTCGCCTGCCAAACCTTTCTATGAAGCGAAAGTGCCGCTCCTCTTGGAGCTGTGCCTGAACGATCAATTGAAATATGTACCCCGCCGAGCCGAGCCGAGCCGAGCCGAGCCGAGCCGAGCCGAGCCGAGCCGAGCCGAGCCGAGCCGAGCCGAGCCGAATCGAGCCGAACAAAGCGTGTTCGTACATAAGCGCCGAAATGACCAACAATGACTCTTCAGTGGCCTTGACCTTTGACCCAAGGCTACTCGGTGACGGCCGGCCGCTTCGTGTCGGGGCTCGGGAACAGAGAGCAGTACGCCGCGGGAGCACCGCGCGCCGCCCACTCAGGCAAGGTAGGTGTCCTCAGGGGGTGCTCGGGGGTGTTCCGGGGGTGCTCCGTGCTCCCCACGCGTTGCCAGGGCGTTCCTAGGATGTACGCACGTTTCTCAGGGGTTGCTTCCAGGCGCGGCGCACAATTACGATGTCTTCAGGGTCCCGAGGAAGTTCAAGGGTGTTGCTGGGGTGTTTCTAGGGAGTTTCAGGACGTCTCCAGGTTGAGAGTAAGGAAATGCACCCTGTTGCGGAAAGAGATCGTCTCAAATCACTGCGTTCGGTAAAACGAAAATCATTACGTTCTCTCCTCTTTCCGGAGCCTCAACCTTGAGAACGGAGCGAGTTCCCTATCGAGTACGGTTGGTTGCCTATCCGCCCCTGCCAATTGGAGAGGAAGGCAGTGCGCCCCGCCTCGCCCCGCCCCGCCCCGCCCCGCCCCGCCCCGCCCCGCTGGAGACGCACGGGAAGCGAGCTGGAAGTCAGCCAGACGTTATGACCTGGCTTCGAGGCGCTGAGGAAGTACTCATCACCGGCAGCTCCGAGCAGGTGGGGTGGGGTGGGGTGGGGTGGGGTGGGGTGGGGTGGGGTTGGGTGGGTCGGGGAGGTGAGAGACGAGCCCCGCTCCGTCTCCCTGGCGCGTTGCCAACACCGCAGATAAGGAGGGCTGGGCGATTGACGGGGGAGAGGCGTTTAGCGGACGACGAGGGTGAGAGAGGAAGAGGTAGGGACCACCACGGCGCCCCTGCCTTCCCCTCCCCTCCCCACTGCGACCGTAGTGACAAATTCGAAAGAGACAAGAAACTGCAGCCGATCGACTGGTGCAGGTGCTGCTGTTCGACCTGCCCGCCGACGAGGGCGACAGCACCCCGATGTCGGTCCTGCAGGAGCTGGTGGGCGAGCAGCTCGGCGAGTACTTCGGGGCGGCCGTCCTGGCCGAGGACGTGACGGGGGACGGCCTCGCCGACCTCCTGGTGGGCGCGCCGCTGCACTCCACGCACCAGCAGGGCGACGCCGGCCGCGTCTACGTCTACGTCAACCTGGGCGAGGTACGCGAGCGCTCGTTCGAATATGACCCTGCGCACTTTTTGATGGGTTTTCACCCCGCAACGCACACTCCGGCACAGCTTCGACTGATATTCTGTTCCAAATAGCAGTTTCCAACGACTGTCTAAACCGGAAGTGAGAAAGACCGGCACAAGACCATAACCAGCAGTGAGGGGCGAGGCGGTAATGTATCCGCTTCCTCTCCCCGCCTCGCCTTTCACCCTTGGTTATAAACTTCTGCTGGTTCTCCTCTCCTCCGATTCAGTTCTCGCTCGGGTTCTCAGCCTGTGCGCTGTGTGAGTGGTGCTCACTATGTTGGTGTTGGTCAGGGTCGGCTGCGGCTCTCGGATCCCCCCCTCGCCCCCTCCTGGCGGCCCCGGCCCGCCCCTGGACTCGGCGCGCACGGGCACGGGCACGCGCACGGCGCACGCTTCGGCTCGGCCCTCTCTGCTGCGGGAGACACCAACAAGGATGGCTACAACGGTAAGCTTTGTCTTCGCCCCTTCCACTTCTCCCCCTCTCTCCCTCCTACTCGGACTGGACGCCAGAAGATGCACTCTGACACAACCAGGGAGGTTGGAACAGGCGAACATCAAATCAAATATGTTACCGAACTTATAACCTACACTAGCACGGTACGTCCAATTATAATAAACAAGTTTCCCGTGCGAATTCAGTGGTCCGTGCCGATACGCCGGGAGCATAATTTCACCCATGCCGTGAGCGATGCCGTGCATTGAGAGTAAACACTACCCGGTACGTGGAAAACTAGGTTATGTTCAGAGCATAACAAAGCTCCTATAATAATAACGTGATAACCTTTCAAAGATTAGATAGTACACAATTTTCACTCCGAAAAGACCAAACACTGTAAGATTTGAAAGGTTTGACATGCGCGATCTTTAACCTCTAATCGTCATGCGCCATTCGTTATTTATTCAATCATATATGAGACTGTGCTTTTCACTTACTGGTAAATGTTTTTCTTCTGTGTTTTGTCTTGGGAACAATATCCATCAGCATTTGGCGACACAAAACTTAGCACAGATTAAACTAAAACCAAGTAAACAAAGAGGCGGCCGGCGCGACTCGGAGGTTAGAACTACCGTCGAGCGACTGACTGAAACGAACGAGGCAGCGCGGGCCGGGGGCCGGGGGGAGGCAGGCGGTCGGAAACAGAACTACGCTCGCGGCCGGCCGGTGGATTTGAATTTACCAGTTCTTCTTGAGACAGTTACCAAAAGTAGCCGAGGGCTGATTTTTGTTTGAAAATATTCAATGATTTAATGTTCAAGGATATTTTTGACTTTTATTTACGATATAAAGTTTATGATGAAAGTGTGGAACCGTACCTTCCTCCGGCCGGAATGTACGTTATAGGATGATATGGTATCGAAATGAGAAAATATTAAGGTATTTTAACATTTATGTACATTTGTTGTTGTACGTTTTTGAACGCGCGCTGTAAATATTTGTTCGAACGAGTCACCTTTTGAAACTAACAATGGTTGGGTCCTGTTGCAGACGTGTGGGTGAGCGCGCCTTACGAGGACGAGGGTCGCGGCGCCGTGTACCTGCACCTGGGCTCGGCGTCTGGTCTGCGCAGCGCCGCGACGCAGAGGATCGCCGCCAAGGACCTCCACCAGGACCTGAGGTCCTTCGGGTCCAGCATGGCCGCCTCCGCAGACATAGACGACAACGGATATGCAGGTGAGAGCGAAACCCAGAAATTAGTTGTTCTAATGAAATGGAAAAAAATAATTAAATCTCATTTGTTATGAGTAAATTTTTACATTAAAACAACAAAAATTGGTTGGGGTGGAGTAAATTTTGTTTAAATCAATTGCTTTTAACAGGAATTGACAGATAAAACAATTTAATCGGTTCGGTACACTTGTATGCCATTGAATCAATGAAAATTCATTTAACTCAAACAAAATTTTGTTGTGAGAACAAAAAGATTTTATTAGTCGAACGAAAATTTAATTAAATTCGGGATTGATTAAACGAATCTCTCAACAGACGATCAGTCAAAGGAGTGCCAGGTCATCCTTGGAGTGCCCTCTTTTCCTTCATTCTTGTTGTGTTTCTTGTTTTTGGGGTTGCAGACCTGGCGGTTGGCGCCCCGCTGTCTGGGCACGCCGTCGTCCTCCTGACCCGGCCGGCAGCCCGTCTAGCTCCCAGGATCACGTCGTCCACCACGGAGCTGTCCTTCAGCGCCACGTCCTTCGTCCTCACCGCCTGCGTGCTGTACACGGGCTACCGCGCGGACTCGATGGCTTGTGAGTCAACCAATGCACTGTTACCACAGACCTGTCAGCTGTTCAAACTGAAAGCTATACTGCCACACGAGCCTGCAAGCTCAAACCGCAATTTGAAACTTTAACGGAAAACTGCAACCTGAACCTGCAGCCCTTATCTGGAATCTGTATCTGGAACTTGGTTCCTGCAACCTACCTGCAGCCTGCTTTTTTATTCTTTTGATCAGCCTTTGAACATTTTCAAACGTTAGGAATCGCTTAGTGCATACAAAGAACTTCCTTAATGTAACGTCGTTATTTCCTGAGTAAAATTTTAAGCGCTAATGCATAAAACCGCACTAACGAAATGCTTTGTAATTAATTCCTTATCATTACAAAAGTTCGGAAGCTACTTGACGAAGTTAATATCAGGCTGTGTCTCTAACGTGCTCGTTCGGGTGAAGCTGGTGAGGTCTCACTATCCCTGGACGGCCCCGCCGGGTCGCTGGAGCTGCCCGGGAGAACGCCAGCGAGGCAAGTCAACTACACGCAGGTGCTGCACATCGGGAAGCAGGCCTGCACCAACGTCACCGTCAACATGCGGCCGGGTAACGTCGACTACACCACGCCTGTCGACGTCACCATGCGTGTCAACCTCACTGACGAGTCGAATGCAAGAGGTACCGTACTACCATTGCTAATAGAATGAAATGAGTACCCTGAACTGCAGAGTGTGTGGGAGATACCCAGGTAGCACACAAATGCTCCCCGAACGTTCGTTTCAGGTTCGTTATGTTCACGTTCGTCACCTAACATAAAACAAACCAAGCCGCCAGGGACTAAGTCCGGCGAAAATTCAGAAAACATTTTGCGAATATTCACGCATTATTAGGCAAAATTTGATTCTATAATCCTATGATTCCATAATCCTATGATTCTATAATCCTACAATTCTATAATCCTATGATTTTATAATCCAATGATTCTATAATCCTATGATTCCATAATCCTATGATTCTATAATCCTACAATTCTATAATCCTATGATTCCATAATCCTTTGATTCTATAATCCTATGATTTTATAATCCTATGATTCTATAATCCTATGATTCCATAATCCTATGATTCTATAATCCTACAATTCTATAATCCTATGATTTTATAATCCTATGATTCTATAATCCTATGATTCTATAATCCTATGATACTATGATCCTACCATTCCATAATCCTATGATTCCATAATCCTATGATTCTATGCTTCTTGAGCGACCAGTTCGTGCGCATCGAACAGTTCGCAGCACACATCAGCATCCTGTCCTAGGGCGGGGCGGGGCGCACGTCTTCAGGTCGTGAAAGTGATCAGCGCCAGGACCCTCTCCTCGCCACCGGGACACCAGCTGCAGCTGGACTCCACGGGATCATAAGGGGAAGAGGTACTCACAGATTTGCAGTCGAGACAACTCGTCGGGATCAACACTCACCTGGAACAAGAGACAAGCATTGTCACGCACTGGTCGACCAATAAAATATCTCTGCGTTTTCATAACACTCCTCCTCTAGAGATAATCTCGACCTTAGAGCCACGAGAGGGCCTGGAACCAAAGCCTTTGATTTATTGATCCGATCAGGATCTACACTCGCCCAACTCAACACAGATACGAATACAGGCATTGGTAACGCTATAAATTCCCTAAAGTTGGTGCGCTTCTCTTCCAGAGGTCGTTAGTACTTCAACACCTGGCAGGGGGCGGGGCGGGGCGGGGCGGGGCGGACACAAATCAAAGGGGAAACATAAGCAGGATGGAGGGCACCAAAACAAACGGACCGCGGGCCACAATTATGAATGGAAGCACGGCGGCGCCCCCAGCATTAACATTCCACCTCATACCCTCCTCCTCTTCACTCGCTGCCCTTACCTCGCCTGGCCTCGCCTCGCCTGGCCTCGCCTAGCCGTCAACGAGAGCACAAAACCTCACTTACAGTTTCATCACGAAAATTTGTCCAGACAAAGAGAACATCTGAACGCCAGCGTCTCCTTGCGGCACACTACTTGGAGCAGCAGTGCAAACCGTGTTCTTCCAGGCCCTCGGAATTCAACTCTCAGGATAACTGCAGGGTGGGGTCCCTCTGTCTCGCGACGTGGCGTGGCGTGGCGCGGCGCGGCGAGGCACTTCAACAAGCTACCGGGACTGTATAAAGTTTCTTAGATAAACGTCGCGGTCGACGCCTTCGAAGGTTACGTTTACGTTCTGTATGAATATCATCATCAAAGTCTACTGCGTTAGTCTCAAAACGAGAATTCGAAAGTTTTAGAACAAATCAAATCTCACATTTCGAGGATTGAAAATCATAGTCATTGTACAACAAAATATGTCCATCTTGTTGAGAGAGGCGTGCTGGGCTCGTCAAATATAACAAGAACGTAGATGAGCACGCAGCGTTGCCTCCGGGCGGGGCGGGGCGCGGCGGGGCGGGAGACCGGTGTGGCTCGCGCTCGTTTCCGGGGACGCAGCCAATGGACCGTAAAGACACGAGGTGCTAATTGTATCGACCAACCTCAGAGGCGTGCACGTGTGCCGAGGCCACCATGCCACGCAAACAGCGAGGAGGCGCCACCAAGTACACACAAAAAGATGACAGTCAGGTGTACACTAAACTCAACATCGAAATCCGAAAAAAAAAATTCTTCCAAAAACTAAAACTTCCACTACAAATTTCAAAAGATTTCACGCAAGAAGAAGCAGTTATTCTCCTACTTGTTTAGGTTTTATTTTCCAAGACCCGATTTAATTTTTAACAGCGCCACTCTTTTAGTCGGGCGCGACGCTACTGTGTGCTTAACGCACTGTTTGATCTGCCGAGCCGAGCCGAGCCGAGCCGAGCCGCTCACCAGACAATCGGTATTCCGGGGCAATACCCGAGGCTTGCATTACGCCTCGCATTACGCCAAGCAGCGTTGCTGAGATTCTTGAATGAAGGCAATTTCGTGTGAATAGAGTAACCACGGGCGCTGGCTCCGCTCGGGGCCCGGTGACAGCCAGGCACTAATTCGTACGTCTGTTCCGGGCGGGGGGCCGCGGGGGGCCGCGGGCCCGGGGCGGGGCCGTCTCTGGTAACCAGACTCTGACCTGGGATTCCGCTCCGCCAGCGCCGCGCCCCGACGCACCGCACCGCGCCGCTAGTGCCGGATTCAACCAGCGACATTATGTCAAGCGAGTCAAAAAGTTTCAAAGCTTTCCCACCCCGCAGCGCAGCGCAGACTGACAGGAGGACCAGCCGAGTCAGCTGAGTCGCGAGGCTGACTTCGCGAAGTGTGCGGAGGATAGGCCTTAAGTTTATCGCCTGAGCTCCGGCCTAGGTCCCTCCAGCAGTGATTTTGAAGTTAGATTTTCAGCAGATATAGTGATCGAGAGAAATTCACAGGCAAACACTCCAAGGAGGCATCCTAGCATGGCACACAGCCATCGACGCTACGGAGAGGAGGTGGGGGTCGAAGAACTCCACAGTGATCAGCCTAGCACTAGGAGAGCAAGCTGATCGCCCTGCCCTAGCGGCTCGTGCTTGCCGCTGCTGATGGGGAGAGGGGGGGGGGAGGGGGGGAGGGGCGGAGGGGGCAGGTAAATCGGCGCTGGCCACTAGTCCGATGAACAGTCGGCAGTCGACGCTCGGGAAGGAAGAGTTGGGTTCGGCCGCATTCAGTCCGCCCCCGAACATACATGCGCGCACTTAGGTCCTGGCGACTGCGACGGACCTAATGACGTTGAACAATAGCCATTGTACAAGAGGAGGTGCCCTCCCTCGTCCGCCTCGCCGCGCGGCGCATCGCAACCACAGCAACAAATAGGCCCGCCCCGCCACGCCCCGCCACGCCCCGCCCCGCGCAAAGAACGCATCAGGAAGGACGGCAAGGAGCAGGGGAACACTGCAGAATCGTTACGAAGAAATTAGTTTGAATTACATGTGCTTAAAATCCTACTTAAGTTGCGACGGAGACGGATTTAGTTTGCATAACTGACGATTTGCTTCATTTTACAAACTAAAATCCTTTGTAGCGTTACAAACTATTTTAGTTTGTAATTTGAAGCAAACCGTTTTTAATATGAAATAAATCGTTTGTAATACAAACAAAATTCTTCGTAGATTACGAACGAAGGGTTTTAAGCATATATGTAATGCAAACTAATAGTTTGTAACGATTTAAGAGTGAAGGGGAGTGAGGGGGACAGACAGCGCGGGGGAGGTGGGGCCAAATGCATCCGGGATTTGAACTAGGGGCACGCTGAACGGTTAACTTCACCGCACAGATAGGCCGAGCCCACGGCGACGGGTTCCACACGGAGCACACCACCGAGCCCCGCCCCGCCACGCCACGCCGCGTCTCCCCATATGGAGACCTATCGATCAACGTCTGGCTGGGAAGGGCCGCCCTGCCCTGCCCTGCCCTGCCCCCGGCTCACACAACAAAACACGTACATCTGTCCTTCTTCGCCTTCGCGAGCCGGAGGAGCCGGACCGGTGCTGTGCCAAGCGCTCGGCTCACTCCGCTCGCTCGGAGGCCCTCGCCACGCCACGCCACGCAATCACCAAGCCGGGCAGACCGTAGCACCCGCCGGGCCTAACAAGCGCACATCCTTGCGAGGCGCGGAGCAGCAATAATTGCTTTGAGTCCTGCAATGCCAGGCCGCCCTGCCCGCTCCTTCCTGCAACTAGGATCGATCCCAGACCGAGACCGTCCTTACAAGGACAAGGCAAAGGGTTCCCTTCCGAGGACTGCTCAAATTCCCCATCACCCATCTCCAGCCGGGCTAAGACTCTGTGAGGGCAGCTCTCAACTTCGATATTACGCGGCGGGGCCCGGCCCTGCCCTGCGCGGCCCCGCGGGACTCGGCCAGCCAGGGTTAGGTCCCCCCGGGGTGCCCCGTCCGCCCGCGTCCGCCCCATACCGCGCAGCAGGACAGCGGTCTAATGAAAACGCGGCCAAGGCATCACATCGCCTGGTCACACTCGCCTTATCGCGATCACATTCCAGGGCCAGTACCTAAGGGAAAGGCGCACATTTCTCAGAGATAACTGCTCGTGCGAGCCTGACAAATCTAGCGTCGAAACAATATTTAAATACTCTCCTGCTTGCAAAAAATTTACGAAGAAACAGTTCGGAAAAATTGCCATAAATGTTCGTAAATTGACAGTACTTTTCTCGGAGTTTGAGACTGAAATCACTAGCCATAGAGGCTTTAGCCACTGAATTCATCACTAGTTACAGGGGCCTCCAGCCACTGGAGCCTGCAGCCTGCCGGCCCGGCCACTCCACATTTGGTGCGGCGCGTCGCTTCGCTAGTTCACTCACTCAGACGGTAGCCTGCGAGTCGCGGCAGGTGGGGCTGGCCTTGAGGCGGCGAGTGCGTTCCTCCCTGCCCCGCTCTGTCTCTCTTCCTCTTTCTCTCTCCGCATCCTCCTTCTCGCTCCCACGCACGGTTCATGACCTGCACGCACTCATCTTACGCCCGGCAGGGGCAGCAGACGCCACGGGCTCAGCGCCTCGCATTCCCACAGCAGCCCGAGGCTGCCAATTGCTAGCTTGATTAAAAACACGACTCCGGGCGCAAGATCCGGAGTGCACCTCAGTTGTCGCAAAAGAAAAAGACTCGCGAGTCGTCCCTCGTATTCAAGAACTAACCTCCGGCAAAATGTCTCTGAAGACACTACCGAGTAATACTGTCGTCAACAGCAAAGCGGCGCAAAGATACTTGAACAAATGGCGAGCGGTCTACACACTGTTGAAATCGTGATAAATTTCTGGTAAAATTGTTTTCACTTGATTCATGATAACCTTCAAAACATCGAAAGTTCGTCTTTCAAGTCGTGATTGACCAATACTCCCATATCTCTGTGTGTACAAACAACTGTCGCATATTTGCAACAATGCACAGAAGTCAAAAATTTTACTCTATACGTTATCAAATTTACTTCGTACATGCTAAAAATAAATATTTGAAAATTTTGTCAATTTTTGACATGTTTGTCGGAAAACGGAAACTTTTCACAGACATCCATCAGAAATTTCCAAAAATATTTGTTGCATTGCAAATCAAGTGGCGCAGCAGAGCTCATTCTATTTGGCAAAGGTAGTACACAAGAGAAGACTTGGATTGGATCGCAGTATATTGTGTGCGGAGCCGGAGCGCCAGATTTGAACTAGACGATCAAGATGTCCCGGCCAGACAGTCTAGCCGGGGCCGAGCGTATCGCTGTCGTACATCGACCACACAGAACCCGTCACCATTCGGAGAGGAAAAAGACACAATGAAGGAAAATTGAATGAAGCCGATGTCGCCGTGAATGATAGATGCTCCCGGCGGGGGACTAGCGCTCTGCTGCGCCAAGCCGCGTCCGATGCTATCTGGCCGGCAGCCGAGCCGGCAGCAGGTAGCGTCATCACCAGCCTCGGCCGTCACACTTTTCAATAACAGCGCACTTGGACTCAAATCGCGGCTGGATGGATTGAGTGAAATTAATCAAAAATTCTTTAAGGCCCGCAGCGTGGCCCGTGAGAACGCCGAGCCAGTAATGAAGCGCTGATCTAACGGACGGACGGTTGGCTGGCTCGATCGCGTCCCCCCCCCCCCCCCCCCCCCCCCCCCCCCCCGCCTCCTCAGGAAACTCTTTCGAAAAATCCTAACGAGGATAGCGGACAGCGTCTCGATGCGATACATATTACCCAACCGCGAACAACAACCATGACAAGGTGGGAAGGGAGGGGGGCAGGGTAGCACAACAGAGCTGCATCAAGATTAGAAGACTTTCAACAACTGTTCCCATTCTAATGAGTCAGATTGATCTCGTCCAAATGAGAGTTCACTTAAGAAGCGTTGAACTTCGCAATTCAAGGCAAGTCATAGATTTGTCATTTGAAAAGTAGTGCCCTAAACGGTATCTTCTTGAGCAGACTCGCACTGCTGGGCTCGTCAGGACACACTGGCAGGACAAGGGTAGGGCAGGACGTGGAGCCTATAAGATGGAAGTATAGGTTCCCGATACACGGTTCCTTCCGTCAATGAGTAACAATACTCTTTGTGTGGAAGGTGGCAGGTGCTACTTTTTGAGTCGATACGCTTTGATTTGGCATCTGGACTAAACGGCAGGTTGCCTCTCTGCCTCCAATTACCCACGCGAGGAAAAAGTCAACGAGAGACGACGCCAGGGATAAAACTCATTTCGCGACAAACATCAAAATTTAAATCTGCCGCTGCTCACGAATACCCGACCTAAGTCCAACTTTTCCCGCGGTGACGAGGCCGGGCCGGGCCGGGCCGGGCAGGGGCGCATCCCTCGTGCATTAAGAATGCGGCCACACAAGTCTGACGAAGTAATGACAAATGCAAAACATTCGACCCGTGCGGCTAACGCGGCTAACGCGGCTGGAGCGGCCGACGCAGCGCGGCTCTACGCTAACCGCACGCCGCGCCGCGCGACGGGTAATTTATTTCGGGTACTTCTCATCTCGGAACCGACAGTCGCACGGCCGACAGACAGCCAGGTAACCGACCGCGGCGCTGCGGACACCAGGACGAGTACCAATCGGTACCGCCCCCAGCGAGACCACACGCAGCCCCACGCGGAAAATACTTGGACGATGTGCGAAGAACAAAACATCGCTGCGAATAACAAGGCCCGGACTTAGCTCCCGCGCAGACCTGTGCAAACAAACACGACGTCGCTGCGAATAACAACGCCCTGGACTTAGTTCCCCAGCAGACTGTGCGGATCATAAATACAAGGCGCCAGGCCTCGACCGGGCCGCGCCTCTTCAGCTACCGGTGCTCGAGGTCCCCGGAAGCGAGTGTGTGCGAGCGCGCAAGTTTCCCGCTACTCCACCCTCACTCTCCCTCCCTCTCCCTCTCTCTCCCACCAACGGCCCTCCTCCCGCACAAGACTCTCAGCACAGAATTTCAATATTACAGTACAGTATACTGAGTCTGTATACCAGTGCGGCGCACTGCACTGCAAATCTCAGTTCTTCGATTTGAAGCAAAATCCGTCGAGTATTCGAAAGTTATCAGTGAAACAAGTCAAATCGAATTTGCAGGTTTTTTTTTTTTTTTTTTTTGCCTTCGAATAGGCGCTGGACTGACGGCGCAGAAAGCCTTCATATCGAAATAAAACTGCGCGTTTTGCTTCGAGCATTCCTTTGATTTAATGTAAAGATTTGACTAGTTTTAGCAGTGTTTAAAACACTACCCAACCAACCGCAAGCTAAGCTATCTTTGGGAGACATTTAGAGATGGTCGAAGGGCCACACCTCAACGCCACGCCACGCCACACCCCACTGCAACGGCCGTAGGTCGCCGTAAACCGAAGCGGGTTACTGCGGGAATCCCGCAAGAAACGATCACATTTTTATCATCCCGTGCACTTTTAAGAGAGAAGAAAACGTCCGTGTCATTTTACGGCTGGATTTATTGTCGTCCCCCCATGATAGCTCTTTCCTGAAAGAAAATGCGGCGAGGACAGCTGAGTCAGAGTGCAGCGGAGAGACGCGAACATCATCACCGAAAGAAAGTAACATAACTGATAAGGAGGTGATCCAACGGGTCACGACCGGAGTTGGTTCCATTCGGAGGCAAGATTAGCAAGAAAAACTGTCGGAACCAAGGAAATAAAACTTTAGAACGGTCCTACGAAAAGCAAAATTAAAAGAGTGCGACAGTGCGACTAATATTAGCAACTTTAATAAATACAAAACCGGCACCAGGAATTATTCGAGCAATCGCAAGCTCTCTCTCTCGCGCGCGCTCTCGTTCTCTCTCTGTCTAACCGTGCCAACGGTACCCACCCGACTCGACCCGTGCCCAGCATACTGTATGAGATACCCGTAACTCAATAGGTACCGGTGCTTCGATACTCACTCTCCAAAGGCCAGTCGCAGTGAACTTCAACAAATAACAGGTCAGACCGTTTGAAACAAAGCATCATACCTCACTCTCGTTCATGGAATTTACTGCGAGGTGAACTATTTGAAATCGCATTCGTCCTTCATGAGAATTCTTTCAGTCCTCTAAAAATGCACCAAATTTTCTGACATTTTCAGCATTTTTGCCAAACTTTTGTCACCGTTTTCAGAAAGATGCAGAGAATGGAATATAATCTTCCACCGTATATAGAATATACGGAGCTGTGCCGAACGACCCCTCCCTTCGACCACGCTCGCTCTATTTGTTCTCAGCAACCTGTCCTCTGTTGCCCATATTCTGTTCGAATCTTCCGGGTCAGCAATCCATTATGAAGCCTCACGTGTCTCAAAATAATCTCCGATCACCGAGTCGTCGTC
>CABIKL010001451.1:0-15359 GCA_902196195.1 Aptinothrips rufus
CGGGTCGGGTCGGGTCGACTCGGGTCGGGTCGGGTCGGGTCGGGTCGGGAGGGCCGCGGACATTCATTCGTTTCGTCTGGCTCCCGGAATTGAAGTGGGACCTTGTCCTTGATACGGGCCACAGTCCGTCCTTTGGCTTCCACGGGGATGGCAAAGATCCCAGCATCATTTTCTGTTGCGTTTGAAGTGGCCGTTGTTTTTCTTTACACAGATAGTATGAAATGGAGTAATAATGTATTGACATTTTCTACTGAAAATAGCTTTTATTGTTGTTCGTCCAAAATAAACCATGACTAAATTGTTTACAACTTTAGTCTTCTGCAGAACTGACATCAGAATTGAAAATATTTCAGCGACGTCAAAATCATCAGTTAGCTGAAACACTTAAATAATTTCGCACATTACACAGCGAGTTTCAAATCTTCAAATTGAAGAGCCACCGTTCAATCTCATAGGAATTACCTAAAGGCGATTCCCGCTCCCTTCTAATTGAAAGGTTTGAAATTTGCTGTGTATTACCCAAATACAAGACTGATTTCTGGAAATGTAACATTAGTTAGAGAGTGAAACAAGTTATATCTACTTGCTAATACTCGAGCACATGATCAGTTGCCTAGCGTACACCGAGAACGTGGCTTGCAGCAGCTGTAACTCATATCGACAGCTGACGGCTGTGTTGTTGCAAGTGCGGGCTGTGAGGAACATGGTTTGCTTGGTCCTAGAGCCCCGCGCCGCGCTGGGGACGGTAGGCTCGCCGTCAGCCAGGGGCGATCTCTGCTGGTCCTCCTCGCCTCGGGCCGCGCGGCCTCGCTAGCCTGGCCAGGGCCTGGCTTCTGGCCACTCGCCTTTCATTGCTCTCGGGGTTCCGCACAGAGATGACGAAACGCAAGCCGGCGCGCTCTCTGTTTCACAATGCCCTGGTCAGCAGAGGGGTGCGGGTGCAGTCGAATGGCTTCCCCAGTTCACTACGCGCGGGCAGTATCCAGAGCAAGCAGCGCCTACGATACCCCGGCCCGGCAGTATGAGGATACAGGTCGACCATCGTGCGTGCTTGTCTTACCATGGATGGCTCTTGTCCTCACTGCCGACTCGTGTGCTCTGGCTCGCGCGGCCGGTGGACTGATATTCCGCTCGATGGACTGCCCATATTCACAGTAAAAAGGAATACCAGATTTCGGGAGCCCTACCCGGGAACAGGGGCGAAGTAACAGTAGTTTCAAAATTTTTGGGGCTCGTTTTGAGGATTATGTAGAATGCATTTTAGAGCGCCCTGGTCATTTTGTTATAGCTCTCAGAATGTGTCCCCAAAATTCCAAAACTGGTGTTACTTCTCCCCTATTTCTAGGGAGCGGCTCCCCAAACCATTTTTTGTTTTGTTTACAGTATTGTTGGTACTAAGCTTTGGGGCTCGGAGTCGTGCCCATGCTTCGTGGGGCGGACAGACACCCCACGTTCCGGTGATAAGCCCCACCAGGCATGGAAACCAAGGGACTCGTTCATGAGAATTCAAAGACCCCCCTTCACCTAATTGGGCCGATTTCGTCTAACTTTCCCCGTGTCCCAGCAGCGAAGCAGGGAAAATTAATCTGAATCGTACAAAATGTACCAAAGCCCCCCTTATCCCCCTCCCCCTTACCCCCTCCCTTACCCCCCACTCCCATGATGCCTGGACTGACTCTGTCTGGCCACGTCTTGTTTTGTCCGTTTCGCCGCGTCATGGCCTGAGGTGTGAAAGTGACCGTGCAGGGGCACCTACCTGTACCAGCCGGCTGGAGACGTCCGCAGCGCCAAACCTCCTGCTGACAACGGCGTATCCCATCACTTGTCGGGAACAAGCGGATATCTGGATGCAGCATGCTGGGGTCTTGTTCTGCGGCCCTGCTCGCCCCTACCCTCCGGACAACGGCACGTAAGGTCGGCGAGGGTAGGGTCCGAGGAGAGCGGCGCGAGTCAGCCGCAGAACCTCTGCATGCTTTGCGCTCTAACCTTAGGTTTGGAGGCCTCCAAGTCAAACGAAGGTAAACCACTCGACCTCGGCCGTCGGTCCCCCGCCACAACAATGGTAACTTAGCCTGCTGCGATACCTTCAGACCAAAAGAACAACCGCCCCATTCAGAAATGGCACAATGAGAAAAGAGCGGTTAGAGATATAAATTTGGTCGTTTTTTGGACATGGCGATGGTCACTTTCCGGCCAAACCAACATGGTGTACTAAGCAACGACAGATTTATCAATTTACGTCGCCATGGCCTGAAAGTACAGACAGCGTGAATATCAAAGCAAAAATAAAGAGGCGACGGTTTTTGGTTAGCTAGCTCATTGAAAGTGGAACCTTCTTTTTATTATATTTTTCTCTGCGAATGTTTCGTCTTCGGTGTTCATGGTGACGAGCGCGCCAAGCGTATCACCCTGCATGAGGAACGAGGAAACTGATTATCTCGCACACGACTCAGTCGTTTTTCATCGCACCAGAGCGAGTATCCCTCCGCGACCCACGTCTCCAACTCGGCAGCAGCGACAGCCGTGATTAGAAACACTAGAATAGATCCTTTTGCGTTGCAGATCCTGCATTGTTATCGACGTGGAGATTTTACCCAGTAAACTCCCACACAGAAAGTAGATGCTTATTAGACGTCCAATATCTACGTCTAATAGACGCGTCTAAATGGTTACTTTCTGTAAGTCTTTTAGACATCTATAGGTCTGATTGACATTTACTTCATGCTTACAGACGTCTAAAGTGTTATAGAGCAGTGTAGATCTAAAGTAGATGATCCACAAGATCTAGTTTACGTCTGTATTCCGTGTGGGCTCTTGGGTCGGAATTGAAATGAATATAAAATTACGTATTTACTGTCAATAGGATACCTTCAGCGTGCCCCTGCCCTGGAGCAGTGATGTGTTAGGCTGTGTCAGGAACTGGGGGCCCAGTGGGGGTCGGGTAGGCGATTGCGAGGGAAGCCCAACGCTTGATTGGCGTAGAGCAAATAAATATACAACGAATTTGGTGAAATTTTCATCTTATTTTTTACAAATTTGTCATTAAATTAGAGCAAAGAAATGTATAACTTAATAAATTTTACTTCAGTTTCGATAAATTTATCTGAAATTTGTAGTCATTTCAAATTAACTTTGCGATAAATATTGGGTAGATTAAAAGGAAATCTGCCCAAATTTTAGATGAGCTTAACTCTTAAAGTTGTAATTGGTTTCGGACAGATTTAACTAACACAAAATAATAATTTAAAAAAAAATCCATGTAAGTTTTCAAATTGATGCCGCGAATTCTTGTCAAACGACGTCAACTTTGCAATAAAGGCAATGACAGAATGGTTTGTTTCGCGCGGGTGCTGTCGGCAGTCCGTTACGGCGCGCGGCAGCCCTGCTCTGCGTAGTGTGTAGCCCTGGGCGCGTCAACCGGGAGGTGGGCAACTATATCGTCGAGCAGCATTCCGCGCGGCTGTGGCGACCGGGTTGCCGGGCGGGGGACCGCACTGCAAAATTTTTTTTTTTTATTATTTTTTTTTAATTTTTTTACCAATCTTGGCGAGCGCTTCTCGAGAAACAGGGGTAAAAGAAACACCACTTTCAAAATTTGTGGGGCTTGTTTTGAAGATTTCGTAGAAATGCATTTTAGAGCATCCTGATCATTTTAGTACAGCTCTCAAAACGACCCCCGAATATTCCGAAACTGATGTCACTTTCCCCTTGTGTCTCGAATAGGGCTCCCCAAAGCAGGTGATATTTTTTTTTTTTTGCGGTGCCGATAGTCACTAATTGACGTGCTGAGACGACGGTGGAGATCTTCTTGCGGAACGCTGTTGCAGCCAACCCGGCTGACGTACATGACCGTGCGGGTCTGGACCGGGTCTGGACCGGGTCTGCTGGATCAGGGGTGGGCTGGGCTGTCCGCGGCCGGGAGGAGGCTGCTGGGGGCGTGGCGGCGTGGGGCGGGCTCGTCTCACCGGAAGACGGAAACCAAGCGGCATGGTGCGGCGCGCCATAGCGCAGACTTGAAGGTGGGTTGGATCCAGAGGGCGGCGTGGCGTGGCGTGGCGTGGCGTGGCGTGGCGTGGCGTGGCGTGGCGTGGCGTGGCAGGGCGGGCCGCGGCGGGGCCTGATGGCGGGGCTCAAGTGAAGGTCAACACCTACCGTCTGCCGCACCGGCCGGCCGCACCGCGCCGTGAGCAGACAGTCTAGCCCGTGCGGCGCTACTGCTGGCTGGTGATGATGAGAGAGCGCGTCGTGGCGGGGCGTGGCAGGGCGTGGCGGGGCGTATAGGACTGTGGCGCGGGGCTGGGGAGAGAACAGCACCCTACGGCACTCACTCACCTGCTTAGGGTTGGACTGGGAATGGAATGGCGTGGGAGTGAGACGGGGTCGTTCGTTATGGAGTCCGCATGAATGCGATAGAGACGCAAGAACGAGGATTCCGCCTTGCCTGTCTCTTTCGCACTCATGTAAAGTCAGTGGGTTCCGTCTCTCTCGCACATGCATTCTGCACGGTGAACTAGAGGCTCATGTCCATGTCCTCGCCGCGTGCTTTGGTCGCCTGCGGTCTCGCGACTTTGGAGGTATTTAGAATGGGTCGGAACGTCTCGACTCGGGTCGGGTCGGTTAGGGTCGGTTTGGGTCGGGTCTCGCGTTCACCTGCCATGACCTCTGTATAGTATTGATGACCAGCGCCAGAGACCTTGAGACATTGAGCCTTTTTGGGACAAAGTCTGTGCTTGGACGGTTACTGGACATTCCGACATGGATCACGACCCGAGTGCGCTCGTATGATATTTTGCGTTACATGATGGAACGCAAAAGATGATATTAATTATTATTAATAATAGATTTATTTGCTTTGTTTTGACGGTAAAAACCAATTCCTTGAAATCCAAGGATGGGCCGATAAATTTAAGGGCCCTATTATGGGCTTTTAAGCATATATCCGTCCTTGAAGTACTCCTATCCTTGAATATCAAGGGATCGTTTTTACTGTGTGAACGAAGACTCATGATTGCGTGAAATAGTAAATCAGGCAATACATTTCTAAATGCTATTGATTGAATGTCAGGGCCAACATTTCGCAGACCAGCAGGCGTTCATTTCGTTGATGCGGTGGCGGGGCTGGTAACCTTTGGACTGGTTGCATGGTCGTTCTCCTGTATCTTTGACGGAGCAGGTTGGATGTGGGGTCGCGGGTGGTGGTGTGGTATGTGGTGGGGTTTGGTCGTGTTGTTGAGTTGGGGCAGGCACGTAATGAGGGGGGAGGTGCCACAGCTAGCAACATGTTGCCCCCTGAATTCAGGCAATATCCTTATAATCGCCCTCCCCTTGTCGTCCGCTTTATTGCGTGCCTCGCGAAGGGTTAGTGAGCTAGGATGGGGTTCTAGTGGACAGGGATACAGGGATGCAGTTTACTCGGGCGCAGCGAGGAGGAGAGGTTAACGGCGCAGGACGTATCCTGTTTGTCAGCAAGAAGAAGATCGACGTTCAATTGCGATTATTACGCTAGAGCAGTTTGCAAGTTGATAGCCCGTCTCAGTTCCCAGGCCGGACCGGCTCCCTGGCCATAACGAGTGAGGCAGAGCTCTGACCCGTCCAGCTCGCGTCCAGCCGCGCCCCGCCACGCCCGGAGATTTAGAACTACACTGCCTCGTCACACGTCACGCCACGCCACGCCACGCCACGCCACGCCACGCCACGCCACGCCACGCCACGCCACGCCACGCCACGCCACGCCACACCACGACATGACACTCCACGCTACCCTGTCGGCTGTCCATGTCCAGTTATCAGTGTGCGGGATTAGAACCACCACGGCAGCAGGCGTCGCGTCGTATCCGGGACGGGATGGGCGGGGCACACACCAACGCAATTCAAAGTTGAGACAAATTTCCGTTTTGGTTGATGCGAGGGATTGCATTGCTACGCCAGCGGCCGTGGGGCGGGTGGCCATGGCCGCTGAGTGGCTGGGCCAGGCTGGGCTGGCAGGTGGAGCTCGAGTTGGGCAACCAGCTGGCCGGCGGGGCGGGGCGGGGCGGGGCGGGGCGGGGCGGGGCTGGGCGAAGTGCAGTGCGCATTCCATTGGCGTAGCTGGTAGCTGGGTCGAGCACGGGAGGCACTTCCCATGGGGGACTTCGACGGTACGAGGAGAAGGAACACACCGGAAGTTGCGGTGGTGGACAAAAACATGGAAAATTCGTCTGTTTTCTTCCCCTTTCGGCGGTGCTGCTGGAAGTGGAGGAGTCTTTGCTGCAGTTCACCATCGCAACTTCCGGTGTTCGTTGTTTTCTGCATATCGTCGATGTTCTCCATAGAGTATTTGAAATCATGCGGCCCGAATCGCAAAAAAAGAAAGAGCTATCTCCAGAGGGGCTTTCTACAACTGATAGTTCGGTTTATAGGTAGTATTGATACCTAATCAGTCGGTCGAAAGTTTGCAAGAAAGGCCTTTGGTTTATGAGAGCACCAAACTAGTCGCAAATTTAGCTGCATTGTTTCCGTTCCTTTTTCGAAATTTCTTCGAAAGGCTTCTTCGAGGTTGATTGTGTAAGTAGGTAGTAACGGCTGATATTCCCTCGGATATTTCGGTACAGAACGGTGTAACGTGGCCCTCTCTCTCCCCTTCAAGTCTCTCGCTGGGTCTCTCCTATATACTGTAAGCTAAACCTCGATGGAAGCCAACTGGTTGCCGCGCTGTCGTTGTGTTTGAGAGATCGCTATTTCGATTGCATTCAGCTGGCTGATAAGGTGATAGCACAGCCGAACTCAGTACAGTAGTGCACTGACGCGTTTGAAGCTCCGTCGCGGTGTGCAGTGGTGCAGGCAGAGCAGAGCGCTCAGCTGATGCTCTGCTGTGCACAGATAGATACACAAAGATCCAGAATAAAGAGCGACTCAATCCAGAACCCCAGGATAAACAAAATCTTTTCGGTGGTGATTTTGAGACCGGTAGAAAAATGATTAGGAAGCTTTGAATCGCGTTTTAGAACAGGTCTCAATTTCATTCCAAAAATATATCCCCCCCCCACCTCCCTTTCGTTTCTGGGTTGGGTTACCCAAGATCCAGGGTTTTGGTCTTTCTCTGTGGCAGCTGCAGCTCCGCTCTCACCCTCTGAGTGTTGCCGGCTCCCCATTGGCTGGCGCGTGGAAGGCGGGGCTCGTCGCCGCGTCGTCTTCGCGCGTGTTTTCAGATCAGGAGATGCGCGCCAGCGCGCTGCGATAATATTGTTTCCCCAAATGTTCGCCCAAAGCGCAGACACATCATCAGAGCCATCTTGGGATGCTTTCCTGTTTCCCGTCCAGCCATCATAGAGACATATTCGAGCGAGGTCATCACTTCCTCAAAATGTGTCCTCATAATTACTAAGCCCGAACAAAAGTTTTACTAGACATTTTAGAGTGGAAAGCTCTTTTCCCTTTTCATGTTGTTCCTGGAGTGTTGCCTCTCTCTGTCATTCTGAGTACGGCAGGGAAAAGCAGAGAGCTGCGCAGGCAATAACCTCCACCGCGTCACGACCAGCGAGCGTCTCTTCTCGTCTGACTCGGCAGAATGCCGACCCGCGAGGGACAGAAACCCCACGCGTCAGACTGAACGGCGGTCGCAGTCAACAACAATTCGACGATGCCATGTCGAGTCGATGACGACAAATTCATGGATATCGCAATGTCGAATCGAGGTCGACAAATTCGTCGATATCGCAATGTCGAATCGAGCTCGACAAATTCGTCGATATCGCAATGTCGTAACGAGCTCGACAAATTCGTCGATATCGCAATGTCGAATTGAGCTCGACAAATTCGTCGATATCGCAATGTCGAATCGACGGTGATATGTACCCAAAATGGACGTAGAAGCGTTGATTCGGGGTTGAAACTTGATCAGGTTCCCCATGTAAATGAGAATTGCTGGTGATCGGTTTGTTTATGCTTTTAGAATGCGCGGGTAAACGTCAACGAGATCACCCAGCGCCATCTTGATCGCGATTGGAGCTGAGTGAGCGCGCGTGCGTCCAATTGGATTGCTGTTACCCGAGAAAATTGTGTTTACGTATCCTCCTTTGCGTTGCTGGTGAACTCTCCGCAGTCGCCAATCCGTATGTCTTTTAGGGCTGGGAAGACCGCAACATCAATTGTCAATAATCGTGCGAAGTACATTTTGTGTTATAGATTTCCAGGATACGATACGACACACTTTACTGTGTCCCACAGCAAACACTGCCAGAAAAAATCGTAGTGAAAACTACAGGAACTCTGTTCAATAATTTGCCTCGTCAGACCGTACTTTTCTAAGTATGGGGTTTCGGTGTACACTTGCACTGTACATTTCCATACGCGAGTGGACTGACTGTTCACTGTATAACCCTGAAACCTTATTTTGAAAGGTATGTTCAGACCAGGTAAATTACTGACGATAATTTGTGGTATATTTCATCCATTTGATACGGTTTTCGTGGCAGTGCAGCTTGGCTGCTGTGGCGAAGGAGCATTACAAATATAATTTTTCCTGTGGAGCTCTCTGCTAGAAGGAGCTGGAGCTGTCAGCGGAGTTTAGAACGGTCGTATAAAGGCCTAGAACACTTTTTTCTCTGCGCCGCTTGAATGTGCGGAGTCGAAAGGTAGCGATACCGAAAGAACGATATGCTGCTAGATTACTCGTGACGTCAGTCGATGTTACAAGGAGTTTCACCGGAAGTATGAAGCGGCCTACAAGGTGTCTTCAGACAAACTCTAGCAGGTGTTGTCATTGATACTGGCCCATTTTAGAGGAATAGACCTTCTTGATGCACCGAGACGCTCTAAAATTGTGTTCAAACAAAGCATAGATTAGAAAAAATTTATTTATCATATTGAGAACATTTTAGGGTATAGATTAGGTGGAGGACAGGTTAGCCAAAAATTGATTTAGTTTTTTAAGAAAAATTGCATTGAGAGAAGAGTGCCTTTCTATCGGCGTAATACAGCAATCAATTGAAGAAATAATACTTCGTTGGAAAGTAGACTTCTCATTGAAAGCTTTGCCCATTCAGTTCGTCCAATCAATAGGCTCTGCTGACGGCTACGTACAGTACGTCAGAGAATGTGTCGGCCTCTCCTCGGGCCGACAACAAAGCACGTGTTGGCGCCGATGAAGAGCGTGTCCCGCTTTCAATGACCGCTAGTGCTTGTAGGACAGTGAGGGGTGGCTCGGGGCGGTAGGCTGGGCCGAAAGGCTACCGGTGGACGTACGTCCGTCCACCTTGCCCCCAGCAACGACCGCGTCCCGCCCTACCCCACCCCTACCACACCTCATCTCACACCACTCCACCTCACCCAGACCTCACCACCTCACCTCACCCCACACCCCACCTCACAGTGTTACACATGTAAAAAAAGTACCCTTCCACAGAATCAGAGGTAAAGTAACCAGTTTCCAAATTTTGGGGGCTCATTTTGAGTATTATGTAGAAATGTATTTTAGAGTGTCCTGATCATTTTGATATAGCTCTCAAAATGACCCCCCAAAATTCCGAAACTGGTGTTACTTCAGCCCTTTTTCTGGGTAAACAGGTGCGGCCAGATCAGACAAATTATTAGCCTTAATTTTTGGTATGGTTTATTCATTTTGTGTGGTTTTTCTGGCAGTGTTGGGCTATTCAGTCCTTACAGCGAGGGATGAGGGGGTGCTCTAATTTCTCTCATGGTGTGCGTCTCTTCTTACAGCCCTAGGTCGTCACTAGGGTTATGGCTCTTTCAGCTATACTGGGCGCCATCATGATGATCGTGCATCCTGTGAAATGACGTCGGTATCACGTACCATGGGATCCCACGCAATATGACCATGGATTTGGGACTCGTTTGGCTAGACTTGTACCCAGTTCGCGACTCTTTGCTCGAGGCATGTCTTGCCACGTGCTGTGACCTAGCACGAGTCGACCTGCATTCGCAGACTGAGAGAATTTCAATACATCCGATCGTAACAAAACTCATACGCCTGAAGACCGATCATGAAAAACTTGAGCACTGACGCAGACGCGACATTTTACATACATTGGTGCACGGGTGTCGCTTTATGATGATTTTGTATACCTGTTTCCAGATAAGTGGGTATTATTCAGTTTTAGCGAGCGCTGACGTCGATCTTAATTCGAAGCTGTTCTGAGAGTACGAAAAAAAATCTTCTTCTGACTCGAGATAATTCTTTGGCTGCCAAACACCAGATTTGCTTGCTAAGTGATCGATTCTTTGCATAACAAGGCAATAATCTCCTGCGCAAGAAATTCCCAGCTATGCTGGTTTCGATTTAAAATGAAAAGCTGAAAATGTAACTGAAAGTTTTGTTTTTGCGTGTGGACAGAGAAGTGGCACCCTGCGAGGTAGGCAAGCCCGTGACTCCACTGTGTCGTGCGGTGCTGCATACCCTGCCCTCTCTAAGGCGGCCAGGCACTGGCCGCCTGCTGGCTTCACTCAAGCGCTCAGGTTACTCGTGGATTTGTTTAAATTAAGGTCTAGTGGCATCCCCTGACATACCCTAAAATACTGGGACCTTACAAACTTGAAACGGCAAAGTAAATAAAAAATTATTGTATTTTTCAATGGGTCGTAAAACGGTCTAAATTATAAATTTTAAGTATCGAGTTGGTCGACCTGGGGATTTTTTTTTAATACGGTTTAGTGGTCCTCTGACGTGCTTTAAATTACTGGGACCTACAAACTTGAAACGGCAAAGCAAAATAAATTATTTGGTGGCGGTAAAATTAATTACTTCCCGTAGAGCGCTTCCCGCCGTCAGGTTTACGCCCCCGTGAAGTGCGGCCGCGATAGGTACCCTGTGCGGATGATGTAGCGCCACGCCATGCCGGCATCACGTGAAGTGACAGTGTGCATGTGTCACCACTCACACCACTCTCAGACCATCCAGAGCATCATGTGCCGGGCACGGGACGGATAGCGCGTCGAAATTAAAATGTACTTGACTTTCAGGCAGGAACAAAACTATTTTCGACGTATCAGCACGATTCGGCAGTCATAGCTTCCAGGCGCGGATACAGAGTGGGGGGAGGAGGGGGTTCATCCGCCCCTTGCATGAAGGGTGGGCGCGCAACCTGGGAAGTAGGCAAAGCCCTGATTGTAGGCGATATTCGTCCAACGTCCCCCCCCCCCTCCCCCCCCTTTTCGAAAGTCATTCTGGATCCACCACTGATGGTTTCTAATATGCTTTGGCCAGCGGGCTGTACGTGTATGACCTTCCGATGGTATTGTTAACTTATGCAAACCCTCTCTCCCGCGATTTCGAACGCACCTTTTTCTGACGCGGTTGGTTCGCCGCGGCCACCCGTCCCGTCACACAGACCGGGATGCTGCTTGTATGTCACCTACACCGGTCGTTTATATCGCTGACCTTTTTATTTTCACGCTGCTAACACTAAATTGTTTGATGTAACTTTTCCTCCATAATTTCAGGGACGATTCTTTTTGATTTAAGGAAATTCGTACTTAAATTGTACCCTATGTTGTGCGCTAATTTTTGCATAGCAAAGCACTTTTATATTACCTTTGACTGTAATTTCTATACAAAATTGTGATTGGGTTTTGTACTTCTGTAAGCCTACATAGCTAATCAAAAATTTGTTCATAACAGTAGAGACAAAAACTGTCCGTAACTACTACAGGCTTGTCTACAATCTCGCACAAAAGAATTCTTCAGCAAAAAAATTGCAGAAAATTGTGATGAGATACGGACAATTTTGTGCATAGTTCTGCATGCTTATAGAAGTGAGTGTTAAAACACAAAGTTGTACCTCCAAATTTTCCGCGCAATTGAAATTCGCACCTGATTTATGCGTCAGCAGGTGTCAGTTTTGGGATCGCGTCGGGCTAACTTTTTATCAGCCACGCCTTACAAAGCGCCAGCCCGAATCCACTTCGCCACGCTTTGTCCGGGCTCAAAGAGCTATTAGCACTCCATCTTTGTCTTCTCTAAGCTCACGTCACCGTAAGACTTGGCAAGGTGAGCTTTTCTACCAATCGCTACTCAGTTACTTTGTTGGTGGGAGCAACTGTAAAGCACGCACGCACACACTGTTCGAAATTTTTTGTGACTATCCAACAAGAAATTTTCGACTAATCCAACGTGAGTTTCCAAAATTTCAAAAGTGTCAGTTTTCTGCCTAGTTCGAAGAATATTTTCGTTTATCAGTTTCCAAGCAACCTTCGTAAATTCGCAACGGTCTTCTTAAACCATGAGAAACGTAATAAGTTCTCAAATTGTCGAGTACATGACAAAATAATCATTTGCAAGTTTTGTAAAATAACCACGTTTCATAGTAGGAAAACTGGGTCCGTCAGAAATTTGCATGAATAATTTTAACAGTGCAATGTATAGTTTGAGATGGGTCGAGGAAGTCACTATGTCCTCTCCGACCCTCTCACATTCAATGTCACCCAGTCCTGATCTGGCTGGCAGGCTTACTGTGCCGATACAGTGACTTAGCTATCACGACCCGTCCTAATGCTCGGCGTTCAAGGACAAGAAGTGTGCCGAAATAACGACAACTTGAGATCTCGACGCGCTTGGAGATAGAGTTGATTGAAGGATAGTTATCCGTTTATTGCTATCTTTCTCACGAAACTTTGAATCCTTACTAAACGTAAGTCACATATTGTTATTTAATTTTCGGAATGGTTTCGTAATTTTAAAACAAGTGAAGTGGCAGAAGTTGAAAAGTGGTAGCAGCAATTTGTATTCCCGTTTCTACTTCTTCGCATACCTATGAGCTGGAGAGCAATCCTTCCCATGCGAGCTACGGGCGGTCCAACAGAGGCCGCCCTGGCCTGCCCCGGCTTCCCCGGCAACAATACGCGACACCAGGCCACACCATGCCAGGCCATTCAGCGCCGCAGACTTCGCATCCCGATGCCACGCCACGCCACGCCTTGCTGAGTAGCAAGTAGCCACGCTGCGCCACGCCACGCCACGCCAGCCGTGAGCTCCTCGTTATGGAATGGCGGAGCGGCGGTGTGTCCTTCCTCAACCGCTGCCAGGATCCCATAGGCGTGGGCCCCGTATCCCTGACGAGCCGCATCTGCCGGGAGGGCTGGTACCGGGCAGGCTCCGGGGGCGGCTCCGGTGGCGGCTCCGGGGGCGGGGACCTGCAGCGGCAAGCCGTCGCCCAGAACCTGCTGGTGATCCTGCACGAGGTTGAGAGCCGCCTGCAGGAGGAGATGGTGGCCGTCGAGGGGTTCTCCTCCCGGCTGCAGTCGCAATCCTGCCCCGGCCTCGCCGTGCCCGCCGCTCGCAGGACCGTGCGGTAAGGTGGTGGGACACTGCAGGGCAACACAAACCAAAACACAGAAAACCAAAAATTTTTCAGGTGATTTGCACTTCAAGTATCTAGTAACTTTTTTGTTCGGACTTAGAAACATTTTTAAACATAACTAGTATAAGTAACAATTTATTGTTCTACCCACACAATTTTTACGAAATTGTTTCTACATTTTTATAAAATCGATACCAATTCTGGTTATGTTTAAAATTGTTACTAAGTCAGAACAAAGTTACTAGACATTTAGAGTGTAGAGACCAATCGCAAAATCATCAAGAAGCTTCGAAAGGCACTTTAGTTTTGTTTTTTCCTGTGCGAGGCGCGAGGGCGTTGGTTTCCAAAAGATGAGGGCGCAGGACGTTAGAGCGACTCCCGCTCGAGCACGACTGAGCAGCGGACTGATCCTGCTGCAGGTCTATATGGAGTGACGCCCGGACGATCCCCGCACTGGATGTCGGCTGTCCGGCGATGACCTGGCCCCCCGGCCTCTCGGAGCAGCAGCAGAGCAGGCACAGCCTCAGGCTGAGGCTGGGGGCGGGACTGGGGGCGGGGGCAGGGGCGGGCCGGGGGCCAGCAGCCGGCTGTGGCGACTGGTACGAGTCCACGAGCACCAAGAGCGCCTATGCTGCTCAAGACACGGCAAGTACCCTGGCCTAGTGCAGTGTGGGGCTCTATTCAAGATAGGGGCAGTTATAGCCGTGAATCATGAAAAGTGTGAAAGGATACGCCCGTGTTTCGGAGAAAACATGGAAAGGCATGCGTCAGTAATTTCGACCTTGAATTTTCCCAGAGTGTGCGATAACACTGTGCAGGACGCAACGCGGGACTCGGTATCAGCGGGGCGAGTCCAAGTCTATGAGTTCACAGACAGGGACCGGGAGAACTAACCATTACTATCATGTGAAAGCTCTCTCAAACCCATAGGATGAGCATTGAATGTCTCTGGTTCACTGAGTGTGTCATACACATTCCTTTTATGTTGTGTACTATGAGGAAGAACTCGTATTGGAGTCCTCGAGAATTTCAATGAGAACGCGGGGCGAGGGGAGGGCGAGCGGCGGGAACTAGAAGCGAGACAGAGATAACAATGTGCGAAAAGCTGAGAGCAAGGAAGTTAGAGCTAACAGCGAGATGATAGCATCAGTAAATGACACGGATAATGAGAAGCAATATTTTTTGTTTTTAAACTAAGGAATTGAAATTTTTCCTTCGGGATTCTCCGTCGTAAAAGAAGCGTGTGAACAGGCGAGTTAGCGCCTGCCTTGTTTAAAGTCTCTACAGTGAACACTATGTGAAAGAATACCTGTTTTGGGGAGCCCGTTCCGAGAAACGGGGGAGAAGTAACACCAGTTTCGGAATTTTCGAGCGTCGTGGGGCATGGTGATGTGATTTTGAGAGCTATGCGGGAGCTATAGCAAAATGATCACAACACTCTAAAATGAATTTCTACATAATCCTCAATACGAGCCCCAAAATGTTTTCGAACTGGTGTTGCTACACCCACGTTTCTCGGGAAGGACTTCCAAAAACTGGTATTTTTTTTACAGTGCAGTGCCCTGACTAATCGCAGGAGATGAGTCGACCCTCGTGGCTCGCTGGCGGCTCCTACAAGTACTTCCTGAGCAAGCCCGCCCACGCCTTGGACCGGCCCTGCTGGCTCTCGCCCGCCACCGTGCCCCCCGGCCACCCACTGGGAGCGCCCCTGGGGCCCTCCCTGGGCCCTTCCCTGCGCCCGTCCTCCCTGGATATGCATATGCCTTTGTCGGGCCCGAAGGCGGCGTGCTGCACCAGAGCGTGGTCCGACATGACGGTCAGCAGGTCAGCGGGCGGCAGGCCACCGGGCATCAGGTAAACTGCAGGTCCATTCTCGAGACAGAAAAAAAGAAAAAGCTGGTGAAACGTGAAACAAAACGTGCCACGTAACTCGTATGCTAGCTGTATTGTTATTGTTTTTACCAATATTTTTGGGAGGTATCTTTTTCTCTTTTTAGCAGATGATACGTTAGTGTCATCAGCTTTTACTCCCGTTAAGCGTCAAATAGTTGCCGGATTGTCATAAGC
>CABIKL010001452.1:0-15359 GCA_902196195.1 Aptinothrips rufus
GTAAGAGCAGAGACACTTTCTTCTTATGAGGGCCGCGCCACGCCTCCTCCGGCAATTAACAGGCTCGCGACTCGACTCGGTTCGACGCGTCTCGCCGGCCCCGCACTGCTCTGGACGGGGCGGGGCGGGGCGGGGCGGGGCTCACCCCTCGTTTTGATAATTGGGCTGGATTTGTTCCAAACGAGCATCGTTGAGGTTCTCGCCGAGGATGTGACGATCCAAGGCCTGGGAGAGCATCGACGGGATTAGCACGCGCAATCTGAAGAAGCTTTAAACGCTAGCAGGACCTGGCGGGGCGTGGCGAGGCGTGGCGAGGCAGTGCAGGACGAAATTTTATTCGAAGTTATGTCAAACGTGCAAGAAACACTCACGATAAGAAGGCGTCCCCAACCATTTGAGCAATGGCGTTTGGCTAGCCTGCTACAATACGACCACAGGCCTACCCTACTGGCTTCATACTTCGTCAGCGGTTCCGGCATTCATAAGTTGATGCTCATCTGAGGAAGGAAGGCCATAGAGGACCTGCGCTGGATGTGGACCCGGCCCCGCATCCCTCATGGGGACTCTTCTTGGGGGTCTACACGACCCGCTGGGATGGCCGCTCCCACGAGTCTTTGCCTGTTTTGATTTGCCGCGGGCGTTATATCCGGATCAGGTCAGGCTGGGCTGTAGCCTGGGCTAGAGGCTGGGCTGGAGTATGGGCTGGAGCCTGGGCTGGAGTATGGGCTGGAGCCTGGGCTGGAGCCTGGGCTGGAGCCTGGGCTGGAGCCTGGGCTGGAGCCTGGGCTGGAGCCTGGGCTGGAGCCTCGTGTGGACCTTGGACTGGAGCCTATGGGCTGGAGTCTCGACTGGAGCCTGGGCTGGAGCCTGGTGTGGACCTTGGACAGGAGCCAGCCTGCAGCCCACCTGGGAATGCCCTCGCCTAGGGATCGTGACTCTGGACCAGGATGCTGGTATCAAAAGAGGATTTTAGGTGCGGCTGCGAGGGGTCAAAGGGCGCCTCAGATCAGAAAGTCGCCCTGCACCGCTTCCCCCTCCCCTCTTCATCCCTAGGGAGGGTCCGGAGCCCCGAGCCCTACCGGCGTCCCCAAAAGGGACCATACGATTACCGAACTAACGTTGCCGAGCTGAGCCGAGCTGAGCCCGGAGGAGGTGTGTAGGGCCTTGCCCTATAGCGTGCCCTTCAATGAACACCGTACAGGGCTGTCAATGTGATGTCACTTCTCTTTACAACTCGCCGTGATTGAATGCCTCGTACACATTACTTAGGTTGAGAACAATGATTGCCATTGATAGGAACGTAGGCCAGACTTCAATACTAGATATTAATACGCTCACTGGAACTTTTTGAAACGAAGCTAATTGTATTTTTGTTAATGTATGAATCCCTCAGCACCTCCTCCTTTTCACAAACAAAAAAAAAAGACTCGTTTTGATGAACCTCTCGGAAGAGTCCTCTCTCGTCCACCCCGATGCTCCCGGCGAAAGGAAACAAGAGAGGGAAAAAAGCATCCCCTCTATCGCCGCGTAACCTGTCATTGATTTTTCACGCCCCTTCACCCTCGTAATGGCGATTTTTTGACGCTGGATTAAATTTTGTTTTCTTGTAAGACGCAGATCGTTTTTTTTCCTCCCTTTGTTTCCGATGCGTATAATCAGGGGTCGCATTAGTTAAGAGACTCACCCTCCCCCCTCCCCCACCAGCCACCTCGTCTCGCCGTGACGGCAGCCGCAGTGAATGAGCGAACCTTGTTTTTCAATTCCGCCCCTGTTTGGCCCTTCTCTCATTTTGACAGGTCGATACGCTGCACTTTGTCCTTCGAACCCTGGCGTCTTAATCCGGAGGAGCGTGAGTTTCTCGGAGACCATACCTTACTTCACTTGCCATGCAGTTGAAGTTCAGTTAGTGGCAGTCCGCGTAAAAAATTACCAGCGAGGTGCTTAGATGGCATTGATGGCATTGATGCCCGTTCCTAATTTAGTAATACTGTAGTCTATTTTGATCAAAAATCATTTAGAGAATGAATTGGGATGTTGTCACCACGATATCGTCCGATCAACAGTCTTAAAGTCGACCCAGGGACGGAAATGTTAAAAAGTAAGTTCAATAATGCTTAATTCGTATTTGTGACGACATTCTGAAAACCCAGAAAACCGTTTAAATTGACGTCAGCGAAATTTAGATTGCAAGTAAAACCTTTCATTTGCCTTGAATGGAGTAAATATGTACGTCAAATATGCTCGATTCAAGTAATTGTACTGAAAATTCTGAAGCACATGAAAAATCAAGTGCACGGTTTTCTGGTTTTATGGTTCTTAGACGACGTATTTGTGTGCAATGTACCCTATTTTATTACAGTATCCACACGTCAACCATACAATTCTCTGGGTGATCCGTTCAGCTCTTTCACTCATCACTCACCCATCTCTAGCTAGAACTTTACATAGTTAATGTCCGGTTCCTTATTGCCTTCCTTAGCAGCGTTAGATGTTCTAATCTGCAGCGCGCGCCAATAGCAGTGAACAGCCGGTGCGCTGTGCGCTGCGACATTTCTCTGTCCGTCTCGCTTGGACAGGAGCAGGTGATTCGGTCCCTCTTTGCCCGCATGGCTACTCCCCTCCCCTCTCCTCTCCTCCCGTCCCCTTCCTCTTTCCCTGGCATGCCCGCCCTGCCCTTGCCCTGCCTTACCCTCTGTTCTCAAAGAGTCGCTAATGAAAGATTAAATATTCAAGCCCTCCTTCTCTCTCGCTCGGCCGTCGCACTCTATCACTCAGTCTCTCTCGCCTAATCTCCGCGGCCCCATCCCTCGTGTGTGTTGTCCGTCTGTGACGGATCGTCGGGCGTGGCGTGGCGTGGCGTGGTGGGGCGTCGCGGGGCCGGGTATGGTCCGGGATATGTAATGTGGGATGTTTAGCTATGTTGATCTCCACCCATCTTTGTGAGCACGGGATTTCGTCGAGTCCGCCCTTTTTTGATCAAAACACTCCGACGTTCATTTATCCGCTGTGTGTGTGTTGGTGTGGGTGTGTTGGTGCTGTGAGCGCGCGCACGCGCTGAGTACATGTACACGTCGTCAGGGCACTGCAGGGCAGAGCAGGAGGGCAGAAGGGCAGGGCAGGGCAGGGCAGGGCAGGGCAGGGCAGGGCAGGGCAGGGCAGGGCAGGGCAGGGCAGGGCGGGGCAGGGCAGGGCAGGGCGGGGCAGGGCAGGGCGAGGCCTGCACACACGTAAGAGCCGGGCATCCTTAATTCAGAGCCCGCGGCCCAGCTAGGTCCCGCGCATTCAAAGTGAGAAGGACTTCATTTCTCCCTTTTAAAGCTTCCACAAGAACTTCATCTCGCAGAGGTCAAATGCATGCAAGGTTGATGAAATTAATGATAGACGCTTTTATATTACAAGGTAATCATCAGTTTCACTCGTTCTTTAGTACCAACAGTACGCGGCAGAAACATACTTTGTTTAGAGAACAAGTATTGCGCCAGCCCCGGTTATTAGATTCTGTTCATGTCTCAAAAACAGAAAAATAAATGAAAATTTCCTGCCGACCTGCGCTTCGCTGCTTTGTTCTGTTCCCCGACCGACTCACTAACTGTTTCTCCGTCTTGTTTCACTAATAACTAGTGTGATATTCACAGCGTAATTAACTCTGGGCAAATAGACGATTCCTACGCACGCGAACTAACTGTTAAAACGTCGTAAATACGATAATGTCAGGGGAAAAAACAGTTTGGTTGTATATTAAAAGGTTTCGGAGGAAGATTGTCTATGACAGTTCACCTTTTGTCGGGAAAAAGAGGAGAAGTTGGGCCCCATGGGCTGCTTGGTGTCGTGAGCGGCCTGGTTGGGGTGGCGGTGGGGCTGGGGCTTCCAGTGAATAAGGTGACAGGAATTAGCAGCACTGGGTCAGATGTAATGAGCTTTTCATTGTGCTTTTCAGATTGAAAGTGAGATCAACTTCTTCGGCTGGGCGATCGTCAGTCAGTCGGAGCTTATGGCGCCTGGGAGTTAGGCACCGCGGAGACACCTCTGTTGAGCACGTTGCCTATCGTCACTTCCACAGGCGCACTGGCTCCGAGCCTCGCAGCGACTCAGTCATACGAGCTTCACGACCTGCGGCAGTCACACAGGTGGGTAAGTTGCGATGAACTATCTTTTTATTGCGTCACTACTGATGATACTGGTGTCTGCAGTAGAGATGGGAATGTAGTCACACTTGTTGAGGAGAATCAGAATTAAAGTCAGGGGAATTTAAAAAAAGATTTCAGGGAAATCGACGAAAAAACAGTAAAAAAAAGAAATAAACGTTCTGTAGGCCGTTGGAACAGACTTTGTGCAAAGGAGCTTATAAAATCTCATCAGAAATTGTTTGCGTTCAAACACTTAAGAGTAATCATCAACTTTGGGCCGAGAAATCAGAGCAAATGAAAAGTCTGAATGAAGTAAATCGAGAACCCGGTTTCTGGGTGCGGGTTATGACGGTCAGCGGCGAGTCACATGAGAGAAGAACTAAACCCATTAAACCTCGAGCTGTCTCGAACGCCTGCCCCGTGCTGCTCGCGTAGCCGGCCCCAGGGTGGCCCGGCCCCGGGTCAGCCGCAACCCTAAACCACACCACTAGTTACGATGCCGCAATTCATAATGTAATTTTTTCGTCGCTGCGGTCATGCCATATTTTTATATTAGCTATACTGTCCGTGGGCTCCCGCGAGTCGCCGTGGTGGACCCCCCTTCCCCCGTCCCGTCCCCTCCCCCGCTTGACGCGGGCTGAGGGCCCCTTTGGGGTCAGTTGATAGGGCGGTTCAAGCTCTGCTGCGGCCAGCGGACTCCACTCCGACCTGATTTGTGTACCGGGCGGGGCGCAGGTAGCAGCAGTTGAGAGGCGATGAAACTCTGCTTCGTGTGAGTCTACAGTTTCGAATCCCCAGGGGCGCAACTTAGACAGAGAGTTAAATTCTAGCAGGTGGAGTGGGGGTAGGAGGATGGTTGGAGGTATTTTTGACGCCACTGATAAATATTGCTATTGCCATTATTTTATCCTGGGGCGCGAAGCGGGTGTGGGAGGCTGGTGTACTCCGTTTTCCTCCTTGGCTACACCACTGATAAATTTTGGGCACTTATGAGTCAATTACAACTTAAAACGCGTTGACGAACTTTGGTTATTTTGACGATATTCGTGTGTCTTTTAGGGTGACTTCTGCCTACATTTCTCCTCTCCTAGACTATAAATGGAAGGTGTTTAGCGTTTGAACCCCAAATCGGGACGCCTTCAACCGCTTCCTGGTGGAACACCAACGGCGTTATCTGTATAAGCACCTCTTCATCAGTAAATAACACGGACGATCTGTACACTACAGCAGCTGCTCTCGGTGTTCAACTGAGACGATGCTTTGTGGCTGAACATAATTGAACCTGGGAGTGGCTGATGTATATTGCACAGAGATGTTTTTTGTAATTGCTGCTTTAAAAAATGCGTGGAAAGGTATCGCCAGGAAGTGTTTTAAGGCGTTTGCGGTGCAAATATCTTTAGCGCTCCATACTCCATATCAAAACACCTTGCGTTTACAGTGTGGGTGTGACACACTTGTTCCCATCCCTCCCGCGTGAGTAACATAGCGCGAGGGGAGTGGCAGGGCCGCGGCATCTGCGCACAATAACAGGAGATTGGCTTCATTCTCGACGCCGTTTGCGATGATAAATTTGTCGAACGACGCCTCTATCGACATCCGGGCGCTGCCTCGAGTGGGTTGGGGCGGGGCGGGGCGGGGCGGGGCGGGGCGCGGAAGATAGGCGCCACTTGCGCTGCTCCCTCTTCCAAACGCAGCAAACAGCAAGCAACCCCTTCTTCGTCTTCCTCTGGTGGCGGGGCGTGGCGGGGCGTGGCGGGGCCCCCGGGCGTCACGGAAAGTGGCGTCGCATGGCGTCGCGGCGCCTCAATGTATCTTTGATTCGACTCGCAGCATATTCATGCGCCTCTGTGTTCCGGTTTGTCTGATTTCGGAACGATTTGCGAAAAGCGTTCGCATTGTGAGCGTGCCTGCCTGTGTGTGTGGGGCTGTATCGCTGCTCGCTCCCACTCCCCTGCCTCCCTGCGGCGCGCCTCAGGAGGGTGGCGGGGCGGCACGTGAACGGGCGCGCCTCCCACTGCCTGCCAGCTCTATGATGCGCTCTCAAAAGAGGCGAAAGTTTGGCGAGAGTTCGTCCGCTTTCTTCTGGTTGTGCGTGTCTGATCTGATCTGCAGCCGTCTGGATATCTCGTGGAGGATAGGCAAATGTGAAAACGCGAGCCGTGTCTTGCGAATCGGGATTCGGTTAGTCTTATACCTTTAAGACTAGCTGTTAGGCTTCTCCTATGGCCCAGCAGATAGGCCTACTACACTCGCGAGGTGTCGTTCACACTAAATTTAAAGGGACAATTTTGTGCATTAATAATCACTTCTGTTAGTACGCACAGCTATGCACAAATTTTTCCTGTATCTCATGACAACTTTCTTCAATTTGTTTTGCTGAAGTACTACTTTGTACTGAATTGTAATGTCCTTTTACCACAATTAAAATGACCCTGAAATTATGCAGGAAAAAGCTCATCTGCAATTTAGTGTGTTCACAAACTTCATGAAACAATAAGAAAATTAATTGTGTCTTGATCGGAAGATGAGCGTTAGCTTCTTTCCTTGTGCAGGCCTGCGTCTTACGAACTATATGTAGCTTGACTTGACTTGAAGAGCTGCTAGGCCTATGCAGTTCTTGGACCGGCTTGCTCGTCGCTGAAGGTTCTGGTACTTCCCTTCTAAATGGGCGCGCTGTTCGATTTCTCATACCCGACGTTTCGACGCTGTTTATGAACGGTCCCTGTGATAGCCGTGGAAAGGTCTCCATTTGTTTTCTCCGGATACGACCAGCGGATGGGCTTCGTTAATATTCCGCCACGCCGCATAAATTACTGGATTAATATCTCGCCGTAACTAAGTTGTCCTCTGGAAACAAAAGAAGGCGACTAGCGATCAGCGATATCGTGCGAGATGAGACAAAGGGAAGACCGCGCGCGTTACCACGCGCGAGATGCACAGCCCATTAAAATGACGTAGTCGGATCCAGGGGCTGCTGTTTAATTTCAACCCCCGCTAGGTCCCATGTCTTGGTGAACCATCCACCCGCACTGCGTTACACCACTCCGATGACCTTCGAACCTGCCGCCTTTGTCCTCCCGACCCACATCCGGTTGCCGCCAGCCTTTTGTTTTGGGGGGATTTTCTATTTCGTTTCGCCCGTGGCACGGCAAGGTGCCCCGTTCCCTGTGGTTCCTCATCCCCCTTCCTGTCCACCCCCTCCCTCCCCCTCCTCCCCTCACGAGTGCTGGCCGCACCACACCGCATTACACGCTGGGCTCACCCCGCGACATCTTTTTGTACCCGTATGCCTGCTCTTTGGCGTCTTTTCAGGCCCTTTCTTTTGTCCATTAATTTCCTATTCCCGGTACACCCGCCTCCCTCCTTCTCGCTTTCATACCTCCGCCACTCACTCCCACACGGCCACCGCTGACCTATTGCTCTTCTTCTTCTTCTTCTTCTTCTTCTTCTTCTTCTTCTTCTTCTTCTTGTTCTTCTTCTTCTTCTTCTTCGTGCGCTGGCATGCTGGACCAAACCTCTTGCACCCTCTCACCCTCCCCCACCCCCTCCCCCACTCCCCGATGCCCTTCCCTCAGCCCTCGGCCCGGTCGTCGCGACCCGCAGACCGCAGGAGAGGGGCTGTTCGGGGTGGGGACGGGGGTGGAGAGCGGAAACCGGGTGCGGAAGTGGAAGGCGGGTTTCGGGCGGGGCGGTCACGGAGAAAACTCACAAAAGCGAGGGCCGACCGATTCGGCGGCACACTTTTCCAAAGGGCTTGATCCTGTGCAAACAGCGGCGTGTGGTTTAGAGGTTTGGTCGCCAGGCACCACCCCACAATGGCGGCATTAACTCTTTGCCGTGCCGGCGTGATTCTGGGATCCAGGATCACTTCAGGGACTTACATGATTACATTCTATTCTGAGGAAGGGAAGGCTTGGAATAGAGGCGGGGCCGCTGTACACTGTTAAGTGTGATAGAAACCGCAGGTGCGAGGCCAAGTCCATGCTTTGTTTCTGGAAGTGTATGGCTTTGTTAAAGGACCCGAATACATCACCCTATCAGGAAATCTTCAGACCGTTTGGTCGTCTTTCGCAGCAGCAGAAGAAAAGAGCCTCGCACACGCAAAATAAGACGGCCCGCTCGGCTATCGGCTTGGCTCGGCACGGCTCGGCTCGGATTTGGCTCGACTGCGGCTATTGAGATCCGACAAATAAAGAAGGGAAAGAAATAGGGGCGTGGGGAACGAAAAACGACAGCAAAGAAGGATGGCATCTCCAAACAAGATAGCAACAGCGAAACTGCAGCCAGCCAAACAAGAGCACGAATATCCGACGGTGCGTTTCACACGATTTGTCTAGTGCTAGAGATAGCGAATAGATAGCACGTATACGAAAGAATCAAAGAATTAGATGCTCCAGGCAAGGCAGGCGCTAGGGCTCTCATACGATATCCCATCCCTGGAAAACAATCTGGCAGGAGGCATGTATTATCGTCATCGAAAGAATCTGGCAATGGACATCCGCCATGTTGGACCACGTACTATTCGTACACCGAGCAAGTAGACCTATCCGGGACGGTTAGTCCATTGATTAACTGTTCCAGATAAATTCAGTTTCGAAGATGATGCGTATGTTATTTAACCCGCATTTGAAATATGTTTCCCCACAAAAAATGTAGTTTAGGATTGGCAAAATCGTGTTAAGAGGCTCAAGATTTATTTTACTCCACGTTTTCTGGTCAAAGTCCAGCAAGTTTCTGGCTTCGAAATTACTTAGAGGCCACGAAAGATATCGACCTCTGATGAACCGAGGACACTACTCCTGTTTATCATCGAAAGTTCCTCGAGCGAGGATTATAGTCGTGGCGATACTCCTGGCGATGCCTGTGGATTCCATCTTGTTCATTCCCACGCGCCGCGTTCTGAAGCAGCCAGCCGCCGCGTTGCTGCCTAGCAGAAAGAAAGCACGTCCGGTATTTACAACGTCAATTACCTAACCCTTCCCTCACGATGGCCGTAAAGAGGAAGGAGGCGGGATACAATTAAACCTGTTCACCGTAAATTATAGACCAATATCACTTGCACCAAAGCGCCTCACGTCGCAAACTTAAAATGCCGAAAAAATGTGACAAATTTAATAAGAACGAATGAGACCCGCGCGGCGCGGGGAAAACGGAGTGGGTTCAAGGGAACCTTTGTGGAAAAAGATAAACACGCTAACTTAACCATATCCTCTAATTAGACGAATAAAAAAGTTAGTTACTCGTCTGTAAATTCGGATAAATTAAATTAAACGCGGATGGCGAGCGAGCCCCTCCCTCTGCAGGCTGGGCTGCAGACTTATCGATGTTTCGTGCCTGGCCGCCTTGACGATGCCCTGGCACATTCCTGGTCGCGCATCCGAAACGGTTTGGAGGTGCAAAGGCTGGCTTGTCGTCGTGAAAGGGTTGAAGTTTTACTGCTCTTCTAATGGATTTCAACCCCTTTTAGTTTTTTTGCTCTTATTTTTATGTCGGAGGACAGCCTGCCCTAACGACCAACTTGATCCCGTTACTGCATCATTCCGTCTGAAATGGATTGCTGGCTGATATTAACGGAGCCCGTCCTTCTGGCCGGCGTCAAAGTAAAGACGGGACAGGTGTCCGGACTCGTTTGTTCTCGTACGTTTTTACAGACTGGGGAAAAATGACTATAAATAATACATGCGGCGCTGTCCATGTATGTCCCCTGCCCATTCTTTAATAAGCGGCCCGCTGTCCTGCCCTGCCCTGCCTCGCCCTGTCCTGCCCTGCCCTGCCCTGCCCTGCCCTGCCCTGCCCTGGCACTTACTCCGCTCGAAATGAAGAAAAACTGTGATCTGCGGGCCCTCGAATTAATCCCGGCTTTAATTCGCCACGGCGCGGTGCAGCCCACTAGGAGCGGCGCAGATATCCAGACGCCACATATTTCTGAACGTTAAACCCACAGCCTATTTCGTTATGAGGCATGGCGGGAAAAATGTTTCCCTCTTAGCTTTATGGACTGGTATAGAGCATGGTTCTGCACTCATTACCTTGAGGTGGACGTCTATTTCAGGCCTAAAGAGGAGAAAGGGACAAGTCCGCGTCAAGTCTAGTGTAAAATCAAAGTCTATGTCAGGCTATAGCTTCAGTAAGAAGATCCTGCCCAAGCTGTAGCAGAAATAGTCCTGGTCGTAGTTTTAAATAGACGGTAGTCTTTTTCTTACCTGTTCCTTTCACCTTGTGATGGAAGGTGAAGATGTATTCACCTTCACGACTCATCCCCTTTTTACCGTTCGTACGTAAATATCCGTTCAGAGTCGGTTTATTTCAGCAAATTCGCAAATAGCCACCGTTTAAATCAAAATTAACTACTTCTACGCTAGTTTGGGGAAATTTCCTCGTTTTTTACAACCACCAGCTCCCTCTTGCACATCAACATTGACCCTAATTTAAAAATTAGTACATTTCGTCCCGCAAGGAACATTACCAGCAGCCCAGAAAGGACAACGGGTTCGCCTCACGTATTTGTCTGTGTGCGTGAGGGAGCTTGTGTATGTGAGGGTGTGTGCTTGGTCGTGCATAATGTCGAGGAAACAGATCGCCCTCCCTCTCCTCCTCTCCCCTCCCCGCCCTACTCTGCCATCTCACCACGTCCCCCCCCCCCTCCCCCCCGGCCCACGCACGCTTGCCCCCTTCGCCTTGCTTTGGACGGCTTGACCGGCCCAGCAGTGCCCCGCCGCCCTGCCTGCCTGGCCGGCGGCGAGTCCAAACAAAAGCAGGGGCGTGGTCATTGCTCGCCGAAAGGAAGAGGGAAGGGATTACAAGAATTATACAAAAGATTATAAAGTAGAGCGGCGTGCCCCGCGGGGCCAACCCCCGGCCCTGGCCGCCCCTAAGGCCGCCCCTGGCCGCCCAGACTCTGAGAGTGTGTCAGCGGCTCCTCAGACAAGTGAGCCGCCTCCCACGCAGAATAAGCTTTCTTTTAGGTTCAAAGAAGTCGTACCATTAGGTCTTTCCAGGTACTGTACCGAAACGATACTCGCCATTTCAAAAGTAAATTCTCTGCATGAAATAATTTCTCCTCTGAGATGTTGGCCACGCAGCCCTGCTGCGACACACTTGCTCCTGCTGCGGGAGACGACTGTCCTGGGCTCAAATACCATCAACCTGAAGTAACGTGTGATTTGACTCCGACGTTGAGGCGGTGATGATGGTCAGTCCGTCGTGGGTCCGCTGGGCAGAGGGTTAGCAGGTAAAGGGAAGAATGGGGCAGAGCGTATTCGATGCGATGCGCCTGTTTTTCCTAATGGCTGGAGCGGACCGGTCGGCGGTGTGGCGGGGCGGGGCGGGGCGGGGCGGGGCGGGGCGGGGCGGGGCGCCGTCCCTTCCTATCCGGTCAGCGCAGCCTAGCGGAGCCTGTTCATGAATAAGATTCTTCTCTGCTAACAACCTCCTCCCCTTTCCATCTCTGACCCCCCGCTAACCCCTTCCCCTGTCCTGCGCCGTTCCCTTTCTGCGGCCGACAAACAATTAGCGAAACAAAGAGGCATGTGAAGAAAGCGGGAATAATGTATGCCGCGCGCCCCGCCCCGCCCAGCCCCGTCAGGGCGGAGGAACTTCCCGCCCACATATGCCCATACGAGCGTACGTGACCAACCCCTTTCCAACCTGCACCTTTTCGGCGTCGGACTGAGCCGCCCTGCGCCAGTGTGTGTGTATGTGTGTGCCTTCCTATCTAGAAATACTCTCATTCCTTTCTTCCCCGCCCTGCGATGGCGCAGCGTGGCTGGCTTGCGGCGTGGCGGGGCGCGGGTCCGGGCGCGGGGGGCGGGCGGGACGGGGCGGGGCGGGGCGGGGCGCAGTGGGTCGTCCATCCAGCGAGCCAGTTGATTTCACGTTGCGCGTGGACTTACTTCATCGTGTCCTCAAGCAGGCTAGGTTTCATGATCGTGCGAGATGGCGACATGAATGTTCACTCCTACACTCAGAAACGGCTTTTCTGGGTGTAGACATTGCCATTGCTGTTCATGCTGGAGCATCACATATGTCATGTTACCAATGCTTTTTGAAGCACAGTGATTTAGAGGCCGGCCTGCCACGTCCTCAGGGTCTCATGGAAAAGTAAGACAATTCAGATGGTCTGGAAAAGTCAGGGAAATTCATTTATAGTGTTAGGAAATTTGGAAGTTCTACCGATTTTACCCGTTTTACCTTCAAATATCAAGGCGATTTCGTTAGCATTTATTTTTTGTTCTCTTCTGTACCTTTGCCCATAACTTTGCGGTTATACATGCGATGTTTGTGAAAGTCAAAGAAAATCTACCTATTCGTCAGGGCTTTGACAGGAAAACTTCAGCGAATTCGTAAACTGCGATATTGTAACAGCACTGGTCGTGGTCGTACGAGTTGCCTATCCCGAACTTATCAAGCTGCTTTGATGCTTCCCGGCTTCACACAATCAACAATCGACAATCGAGACCTCAGTACTACTATTACTGTCAGTTTGCGGACCTCTTGATTTCGTTTTGAGGCGGTTGGGAAACGAATAGGTGGATGTTATGTTGCGTTATGTCCGATTCTGGCAACAATGCCCCAAGGATGGAGGCCAGCCCAGCTCGCCCCAAACAACAATACAAATGGGCAACAGCGGCCATTTATGTTAATACTAATTTTAATTTGGAATATCAAGTATTTTAATTCCCTGATTATCATTCTGCGGCATCCTCTTCGTAACGGCGACGGAAGGGGTGGGGCGGGAAAGAGAAGAGACAGCGGGGCTAATAAGAGAAAAACAAAATAAGAGAGAGAGAGAATTAGAAATATGTTGCCGGAAAAGGGGTAACGGACTGCTGCAGACAAAACGGCATGCATTGCATAGCATATATGTGCTTAGGTATGGAGCGTGACGACGTCGCATCGCACTGCCATTATTTCGTAATTACGTCTACGTGAGATACAAACCCCGACACAGAGGAGGAGAGAGCGCGCCAAGCTTGGACTCATAAGTATATTAGTGTAGGTTAGGATCTGTCCAAGAATTACACAAGTCTCTGTGGAGTGAGGGACCTCCTCTTGCCCGTTACCTTCCCATACCAGAAGATAATTAAGGGTAGGTTAATTGAATTCTGAAGAGCGGTCAAACAAGTGGTCTACCTAGCCGCCATTTTCGGTCAAAAGCTACAATTATTTTTTATTGTAAAAAGAAAAGTACCGTGACCAATACTGAAGTGTATTTTTTTTATAAGTAAAGCACATCGGCGCACGTCCTTAACTACGCATAATTTTTTGAGGTACAATTTTTTTGCTTAACTACGTACAAAATCGTGCGCTCTTGTGCACGAAATCGTACTTAAGAAAATTGTGCTTAGTTAAGGACGTGCGCCGACGTTCTTTACTTAAGCACAAAATTGTACAGAAGTCACAATCGTACGTAACTAAGCACAGTTTTGTGCTTAACTGCGCACGAAAAATTGCACGCAAGGCTCAAGCACAATTATTTTGTGCTTGAACAAAGCACAAAAGCAGGTACCCCACCCGGCAGAGTGCGCCGTGGTAGTTTCGCCTCTCAAGGTCATGTTTGTGCGAGCGGATTACATGTCTTTTCTCATACTTCCCTCCTTATCGGTTCTGCCCTCTGTATTTTTGCTCGTGAGGTGAGGCCGGCCGCATGATGGCGTGCGCCGTGTGAAATGCGTGGCGTGCGAGCGCGTGCTATGGCTGTCAGATACCTCGCCACTCCGCTCCCCCTCCCCCTCCCCCTACCCCTCCCCCTCCTCGGCCCCTTCTCTCCCCTCCCCCGCGATCTGAGGCCCCGCCGCCCCGCCACGCACTGAGCGCACAAACGCAACGTGGCGTGCCAAATGCCGACGTCCCCCACCCCACCCCGCCCCACCCCACCCCGCCCCCACCCCCAGCCCACGCGGGGAAAAGAGCAAGGGGAACACGGCTCCGTACTGCCGTCCGAGTGATTTGAGCCCGACATGTCAATAACTCCTCGGGAGATGGAATGCAGGCGCTCCTCCTAGTGCACTGTCAACTCTAGAAACTTAGTCACATTTATAAATGTTGCACAGGACCGACCACATACATTCCAGCCAACCATTCTTTATGGTTGATTTACCAATATCCTATTCCTAACAGAACCATCACGTTATCCGCGGGTGAAATAATTGGAGGCGAAAACTATTTTAGCAAGTACACTTGATAAAACAAAGGAAACGAGTTCGCGTAACGTGTAATCAATCACAAAACAAAGTCGAATTCAGCGCAATAGAAATAAAATGCTTCGGAAGCTGCATCCAAAGGATCTTGGGAAAATAGAAAGCGCATTATCTTTGTTCAGTATTATGTGATGAGGACCGTTCGTAATTGTGAAATTACATTTCTTTTTATATTGCACTGCCTTCACATTCTCCGGATTGCGAAGTCCTTCTGCGCAAAGGGTACGGCAGTGCAGTGAGTTGTGAGAAAACTGCACATTTCTCATTTCTGTCTGCCCCGTACCGCGCGGGTGCAGGGAGGGCCTCCGCGCCGCGCCGCGCCGGGCCAGAGCTCGCCGTGCACCTGCAGGGTAGGCAACCAGCTCGGAGCGCAGCGTGGCGGGCTAGGCTATGTGCCCCTGTCCGCACGCACAGCTCGGCTGCTGCTGGCTGCTAGAGAACCTGGACAGAGAGACGGGCGACCACTGTCATGGCGGGAGAGAGAAAGAGAAAACACATGCGGTGTTTTAAATCTGCCCGCTCGTCCTCTGACGAGACAAGGCTAGTTTGTTAATCCTATCCCTGCGGTATAGAGGCCAATAACATATCTTATCCACGCCGTGGATTCCACGGAATAAAGACTCCATACATCTTATCCACGGGATGAAGACTAGATACACCTGATCCACGAGATAAGGACTAGATAACTAGATACATCTTATCCATGAGATAAAGACTAGAAACATCATCCTATCTCACCTCTCTGCGTGGGCGGTGGGGGGAGGGGGTGCTCGTTACGGGCTGCAGTCATAAAGTCAATTTATTTAAGTTGGTTGGCGCTAATCCCATGAGGACCTGGACGGCTCGGCAGTGACCTACTGCGGCTCAAGGTCGGTGGTGCAACGTCACGGACCTCCGGGCGGGGCGGTCACTGCATTCTAATCCCCGTACATTTCTAAAGATAAGCTAGAGCAGAACCGAGGGGGCTGCCACTCTGGTAGTTCGGTGTACACGAAATCGGTAATACATGGTAATACTTGGTAATACTTGGACG
>CABIKL010001453.1:0-15357 GCA_902196195.1 Aptinothrips rufus
AAAAAAAAAAAAAAAAAAAAATTCTATTTAAAAAAATTTACATATAAATAAATTTTTTATAGTTTTAATAATTTATTTAAAGTTTATTTTACATATAAATTTTAGTATTAATTTTACTTTATTTTAATAATAATTTAATTAATTTGTAGTAATTAATATTAAACAATTTAAGTAATTAAGATTTAGTAATATTTGAAATTAATAACAAATTTTGTGCCAGCAGTTGCGGTTAAACAAAAGTTAATTTAAATTTTATTAGTTATTAATAAATAATAATTTTAATTAAATAATATAAATTTTAAATTATTAAGTGAAATTTTAATTTAATTTAATATTATGATATATTTATGATTTAATAAATTTTATAAAAAACTAGGATTAGATACCCTATTATTAAAATTTAAATTAAAAATACTAAAATAGTAGATAATTATTTATTGAAACTTAAATAATTTGGCGGTATTTTAGTTCATTTAGAGGAATCTGTTTAATAATTGATAATCCACGAATAAATTTACTTAATTTTTTATTTTGTATATCGTTGTTAAAAAAATATTTTTTAATAATAATAATATTTAAAAATTTTGATTAAAAATTAAATCAGATCAAGATGCAGATTATAGTTAAGAATATAATGGATTACAATAAATTTATTTAGATGAATATTAATTTGTAAAAGTTAATTGAAGGTGGATTTAAATGTAATTTTATTTAGTTTAATAAAATGATTGAAAATTGAAATATGTACATATTGCCCGTCGCTTTCATATGAGTATAAGTTGAAATAAGTCGTAACAAAGTAGAGGTACTGGAAAGTGTTTCTAGAAAGAACAAATTAGAGCTTGTAAAAGTATTTCATTTACATTGAAAAGAAATTAAAATTTAATTAATTTGAGTGGGAAAATTAATAAAAGTAAAATTAATAAAAAAATTTTTAAAATAATTTATTTTAATGGGGGTTAAAGTATATTTATGGAAAAAATTATTTAATTTATAGTAAATTAGTATTGTGAAAGAATTTTGAAATAAATGAAAAATGAAATTAGTTAAAAGTAAATTTAATTTATTGTATCTTGTGTATCAGAGTTTATTAATTAAAAATTATAGTTTTAATATTCTCGAATTTAAAAGAGATAATTAATTATAAAAGTTATTGTAGCATAAATATTTTAAATAATTAATTGGAAATGAAATGTTATTCGTTTTTAAATATATCTAGTTTTTTTAGAAAAAAATTTAATTTTATATTATTTAAATAAAAAATTAATTAATTAATTTTTTTATTTAAATAATATTATATTTTAAGGGATAAGCTTTAATTTAAATTTATATAAATTTTATTTTAATTTAATTAAAATTTTTATAATTTATATTGTTAATAAATTTTAATTTATTATAAATAATTTTATTTAAAATAAAATTTAATTTAAATTTTATATTATTTATAAAAAAAAAATTAAAATTTTATAAAATTTGATATAATGATAAAATTAGTATATAATAAGATATTAAAATTATAAAATTATTTTAGTTAATAAAAAGGAATTCGGCAAATATATATATTCACTTGTTTATCAAAAACATGTCTTTTTGAATTTAATATAAAGTCTAATCTGCCCACTGATATTATAATATATTAAAGGGCTGCAGTATATTGACTGTACAAAGGTAGCATAATCATTAGTCATTTAATTGATGACTTGTATGAAAGATTGGATGAAATATAAGCTGTCTCTTTATTATTTTATAGAATTTAATTTTTTAATTAAAAAGTTAAAATAAATTAAAAAGACGAGAAGACCCTATAGAGTTTTATATTTAAAATAATTGAGATTATTTATAAATTTTTTAATTAAAATTATTTTAATTATTTTGTTGGGGTGACAAAAAAATATGAAAAACTTTTTTTATTATTTAACATAGATAAGTGAGTATATGATCCAATCTTATTGATTATAAGAAAAAATTACCTTAGGGATAACAGCGTAATTTTTTTTTTTAGTTCGAATAAAAAAAAGAGTTTGCGACCTCGATGTTGGATTAAGATAAAATTTAAATGTAGAAGTTTAAAATTTTGATCTGTTCGATCATTAAAATCTTACATGATCTGAGTTCAAACCGGTGTAAGCCAGGTTGGTTTCTATCTTTTAATAAATATAAAATATTTTAGTACGAAAGGATCAAATATTTAAATTAAATTTATTAAATAATGAATATTATTAATTTATTTTAAATATATAATTAATTTATATTTAATTATATATATATATATATATATATCTGCTATTTTGGCAGAAAAATGTAATGATTTTAGAATTCATTAATATATAATTTAATTATATAGATAGTAATGTTTATAAATGATATTTATATAATTTTTTTAGGTTTATTAATTTTAATTATTGGTATTTTAGTAGGAGTTGCTTATTTAACTTTATTAGAGCGTAAAGTCTTAGGTTATATTCAAATTCGTAAAGGTCCTAATAAAGTTGGTTTTATAGGAATTTTACAACCTTTTTCAGATGCAATTAAATTATTTACTAAAGAACAAACTTATCCTAATTTTTCTAATTATTTAAGATATTATTTTTCTCCTATTTTAAGTTTTATTTTATCTTTAATAATTTGATTGTTAATTCCTTATTATTTTAATATAATTAGTTTTAATTTAGGTATTTTATTTTTTTTATGTTGTACTAGATTAGGTGTTTATACAGTTATAGTAGCTGGTTGATCTTCTAATTCTAATTATGCTTTATTAGGGGGATTACGGGCAGTAGCTCAAACTATTTCTTATGAAGTTAGATTAGCTTTAATTTTAATATCTAGAATTATTATAATTATGGATTTTAATTTAATAATATTTTTTGTTTATCAAAATTATGTTTGATTTATTATTTTAATGTTTCCTTTGAGATTATGTTGAATAAGATCAAGATTAGCTGAAACTAACCGAACTCCCTTTGATTTTGCTGAAGGAGAAAGAGAGTTAGTTTCAGGATTTAATATTGAGTATAGAAGAGGGGGATTTGCTTTAATTTTTTTAGCTGAATATTCTAGAATTTTATTTATAAGATTATTATTTATTTTAATATATATAGGAGGTTTTAGATTAAGAATTATTTTTTATTTAAAGTTAGTTTTTATTTCTTTTTTATTTATTTGAGTTCGAGGAACTTTACCTCGTTATCGTTATGATAAGTTAATATATTTAGCTTGAAAAAGATATTTACCAATTTCTTTAAATTTTTTATTATTTTTTTTAGGGTTTAAAATTTTATTATTATAATTTAATTTTTTTTTAGTATAAATTAATAGAATAATAATTCTTTCTTAAGTTTTCAAAACAAATGCTTAATTACAAGCTCATTAATTTAATTAAATAATATATTATCTCAATATTTATTAATAAATGGGTTAATAATAAAATATGAAAAATATAATACTGTTAATAATTGTCCTGTTAATACATAAGGGTCTTCTACGGGACGTGCTCCAATTCATGTTAGTAAAATAACAATTGTTACTATAGATCAAAATAATATTTGATTAATAGGATAAAATTGAATTCCTTGAATTTTTTTGTTAAATGTAAATGGTAAGATAATTAAAATTAAAATTGATATTACTAAAGCAATTACTCCTCCTAACTTATTAGGAATTGATCGTAAAATTGCATAAGCAAATAAAAAATATCATTCAGGTTGAATATGAATTGGGGTTACTAAAGGATTTGCTGGGATAAAATTATCAGGATCTCCTAATAAATAAGGATTAGTTAAAGTTAAAATTGTTAATAAAAATAATATAATAATAAATCCAATTAAATCCTTAAATGTGAAAAATGGATGAAATGGAATTTTATCATAATTTCTATTTAACCCTAATGGATTATTAGAACCAGTTTGATGTAAAAATAATAAATGAATCATAGTTATTATTAAAATGATAAATGGTAATAAAAAATGAAATGTATAAAAACGTGTTAAAGTAGCATTATCAACGGCAAATCCTCCTCAAATTCAATTTACTAATATAACTCCTAAGGAAGGAATAGCTGATAATAAATTAGTAATAACAGTTGCCCCTCAAAAAGATATTTGTCCTCAAGGTAAAACATATCCTATAAATGCTGTTGCTATTAATAAGAATAAAATAATTACTCCGATTATTCAGGTGTATTTTAAGTTAAAAGATTCATAATAAATTCCTCGTCCAATATGTAAATAAATACAAATAAAGAAAAAAGATGCTCCATTTGCATGTAAAGTTCGAATTAATCATCCATAATTAACATTTCGACAAATATAATTAACTCTATAAAATGCTATTTCAATATTAGCTGTATAATATATAGTTAAAAATAATCCTGTTAAAATTTGAATTATTAAGCATAAGGCTAGTAAAGATCCAAAATTTCATCAAATTGAAATATTAGATGGGGAAGGTAAATCAATTAATGATCCATTAATAATTTTTAATACGGGGTGTGATTTACGAATTGGTATATATTTGTTTATCATTTGTTAATTAGATGAACGTAAAGGTCCATAGAAAATATTAGTAATTTTTACAATAGCAATTAAAGTAATAAATAAATAAATTACTAATATTATTATAATTAAAAATGTTTGATTATTATATAATTTACTTAAATTAATTTTATTTTCATTATTAAAGAAAAAAATTATATTATTAAAGTTATCTATATCTGAATTTATTGATAAATTTAATCATGTTATGTTATTATTATATATTATTATTATTAAAAATATTATAATTAAAATTAAAATTGATATTTTTTTATAATTAAATTTTAAAGTAAATAATTGATTTGATGCAATACTTGAGACATAAATAAATAAAACTAATAAACCACCTAGAAAGGTAAGAAATAAAATGTAAGAGAATCAGTATGTTTTAATTATTATTCCTGACAGTAAACATGTTAATAAAGTTTGTATTAAAATTAATAATCCTATTGATATTGGATTATTAATAAATAATATAAATAATGAATTTATTATTAATATTAAAGAAAAAATTATTTTTATAATTTCAAATACAAAGAATAGTTTAAATAAAATAATAATTTTGGAGATTATTGATAAAGAGATTCTTTTTCTTTGAAGTTTTTAAAGTAAATAACTTAATTTTGATTTACAAGACCAATGTTTTTTTTAAACTATAAAAACAATTAATGATAATTTTAAATATATGAACTGTTTTTATTTTAATATTTATTGTGGGTAATTTAATTTTTGTTTCTAAACATAAACATTTATTAATTGTTTTATTGAGATTAGAGTTTATTGTTTTAAGAATTTTTTTTTTTTTATTAGTTTATTTAATTTTTATTGATTATGATATATATATATTAATATTATTTTTAGTTTTTTCTGTTTGTGAGGGGGCTTTAGGGTTATCTATTTTAGTTTCAATAATTCGTACTCATGGTAATGATTATTTTCAAAGATTTAATTTATTATAGTTAATTATATATATATATATATATATTAAAATATAAAATGATAAAATTTTTAATAATAATAATTTTTATAATTCCTTTATGTTTTATAAAAAATATATTTTGAATGGTTCAAATAATATTAATATTAATAATATTTATATTTATAAATTTAGGTGTAAAATTAAATTTATTTTGTAATTTAAGTTATATAATATCTTGTGATATTATATCTTATGGATTAATTTTATTAAGAATTTGAATTTCTATTTTAATAATTATAGCTAGTGAAAATTTATATAAAATAGATTATTATGTTAATTTTTTTTTATTTAATGTTATTTTTTTATTAATTATATTATATTTAACTTTTAGAACTCTTAATATGTTTATATTTTATCTTTTTTTTGAGGGTAGATTAATTCCTACTTTATTATTAATTATTGGTTGAGGTTATCAACCTGAACGTATTCAGGCAGGTATATATTTATTATTTTATACTTTATTTGTTTCTTTACCTTTATTAATTGGTATTTTTTATATAAATAATGAAATAAATTGTATAATTATTTATTTTTTAAAATTTTTTAATTTAAATAATTATTTATTGTATATTTCTATAATTTTAGCTTTTTTAGTAAAAATACCTATGTATTTTGTTCATTTATGATTACCAAAAGCTCATGTTGAAGCTCCAGTTTCTGGTTCTATAATTTTAGCTGGTATTATACTAAAATTGGGTGGTTATGGTTTATTACGTTTAATAATTTTTTTACAGGAAATTAATATAAAATTAAATTATATTTGAATTGTAATTAGATTAGTAGGAGGTTTTTATATTAGATTAAAATGTTTTTGTCAAATTGATATTAAATCTTTAATTGCTTATTCTTCTGTAGCTCATATAAGAATTGTAATTAGAGGTATTATAATTATAAATTATTGAGGATTTATTGGTTCTTATATTTTAATAATTGGTCATGGTTTATGTTCTTCTGGAATATTTTGTTTAGCTAATATTAGTTACGAACGTTTACATAGACGAAGTTTATATATTAATAAAGGTATAATAAATTTTATACCTTCAATAAGTTTATGATGATTTTTATTAATATCATCTAATATAGCAGCTCCTCCTAGATTAAATTTAATAGGTGAAATTAGATTAATTAATAGATTAATAAGATGATCTTGAATTTCTATATTAATATTAATGTTAATTTCTTTTTTTAGAGCAGGATATAGATTATATTTATATTCATTTATTCAACATGGAAATTATTATTCTGGTATTTATAGATATTATACTGGGGTATCTCGAGAATATTTAATATTAATATTACATTGATTACCTTTAAATATTTTAGTATTAAAAATTGATTATAGAATAATTTGATTTTATTTAAATAATTTAATAAAAATATTGATTTGTGGTGTCAAAAATATGAGTGATTTCATTTTAAATTATTAATAATATAAAATATTCTATTTGTTTTATTTCATTTTTTTTTTTATTTATAATAATAATAGTGAATTTTTTTTTTATAATTTATTTTATTATAAATGATATAGTAATTTTAATGGAGTGAGAAATTATATCTTTTAATTCACTAAGAATTGTTATATCTATTTTATTGGATTGAATATCTTTATTATTTATAATATTTGTTTTTTTAATTTCTTCTGTTGTTATTTATTATAGAAAAAGATATATACAATCAGAATTAAATTTAAGTCGATTTATTATTTTAGTATTATTATTTGTTTTTTCCATAATATTATTAATTATTAGACCAAATATTATTAGAATTTTATTAGGTTGAGATGGATTAGGATTAGTTTCTTATTGTTTAGTAATTTATTATCAAAATTTAAAATCTTATAATGCTGGGATATTGACAGCTTTATCAAATCGTGTAGGTGATGTTTTTATTTTAATTGTTATTTCTTGAATATTAAATTATGGTAGATGAAATTATATTTTTTATTTAGAGTTTATAAATAATGATTGAGAAATAATAATAATTGGTAGAATAATTATTATAGCTGCTATAACTAAAAGTGCTCAAATTCCTTTTAGATCTTGATTACCGGCAGCTATAGCTGCTCCTACTCCTGTTTCAGCTTTAGTTCATTCATCTACTTTAGTTACAGCGGGGGTTTATCTATTAATTCGATTTAATATAATATTATTAGATATATTTTTTTTAAAGTTATTATTACTATTATCAGGTTTAACTATATTTATAGCTGGAATTTCTGCTAATTATGAATTTGATTTAAAAAAAATTATTGCTTTATCAACATTAAGACAATTAGGTTTAATAATAAGAATTTTAAGAATAGGATTACCTGATTTAGCTTTTTTTCATTTATTAACTCATGCTATATTTAAGGCTTTATTATTTATATGTGCTGGTATTATTATTCATATAATAAATGATATTCAAGATATTCGTTTTATAGGTGGGATTAGATTATATATTCCTTTAACTTCTTTATGTATAAATATTTCTAATATAGCTTTATGTGGGATTCCTTTTTTAGCTGGATTTTATTCTAAGGATTTAATTTTAGAGTTAGTTAGATTTAGAAATTTAAATTTAATAATTTTTTTTTTATATTATCTTTCTACTGGTTTAACAATATTTTATAGATTTCGTTTAATAATATATTTAATAGTAAATGATTTTAATTTATTAAGAATTTTTAATTTATATGATGAAGATTATATTATATTAAAAAGAATATTTGTTTTATTATTTATAAGAATTATTAGAGGAAGATTTTTAAGTTGAATAATTTTTTCTTATCCTTATATGATTTATTTACCTTTTAATTTAAAAATAATAGTTATTTATGTAAGATTAGTAGGGGGTATATTAGGGTATTTTATTAGAAATATAAAAATTTATTCTGTAAATAAATTTTTAATAACTTATAATTTAAGAAATTTTTTATGTTTAATGTGATTTATACCTAATTTATCTACTTATGGTTTAAGATATTATTTTCTTAATTTAGGTCAATCTTTATTAAAAAATATTGATATAGGATGAAGAGAAATTTATAGAGGATTTGGTATAATACAAGTAATAAAAAAATATTCTGTTTTTTATAATGTTTATCAAATAAATAATTTTATAATTTATTTATTTAGATTTATTATTTGAATATTTATTTTATTTATAATATTAATATTTAATAATTAATTTAAATAGCTTATAAATTAGAGCATAATATTGAAGATATTAAGGAAATATAGATTATTTTTAAATATAAAATATTAATTCAATTATTTATAAAAAAATTTTTTTATTTTTACAATGAAAATGTAATGTTTTATTTAAACTATATAAATAAGAAATATTAATGGAATTTAACCACTAAAAATTAAGTTAGCAGCTTAATTTTAATCTTTATATTTCTTTAGTTAATTTAATTGGAATAAATATTCAATTTTATCATTAACAGTGATATACCTCTATTTTGGTTTCAATTAAATTAAAATAAATATATTATAAAATTTTATTATTTATTTATTTTAAATAAGGAGTTAATTAAACTCTTTCTTTTAAGTCGAAATTAAATGCAATATTGCTTCTTATTTAAGATAAATTAATTTATAATATTTTTTGAATGCAAATCAAATGTTTTTGTTTAAACTATAATCCTAATTGGTTCAATTTAATATATTTTGGTTTCATTCATGATATAAACCAATTAATAAAATTAAAATAAAAAAAAATCTAATTTTAGTTCAAAAAATAAAATTTACTAATTTATATAATGGGATAATTGGAAAAATTAATGCAATTTCAACATCAAAAATTAAAAAAATAACTGTAATTAAGAAAAAATGTAAAGAAAATGGAATTCGAGCTGATGATTTGGGGTCAAATCCACATTCAAAGGGGGAACATTTTTCTCGATCTATAAATGATTTTTTTGATAAAATAATTGATAAAAATATTATAATGTTTGAAATTAATATAATAATAATAAAAATATTTGTTAATAAAATGATTATTTATATTAAAATTATTAAACTTTTTGATTGGAAGTCAAATATACTAAATATATTATATAAATAATTAATTTCCTCATCAATAAATAGAAATATAAAGGAATAATCATACTACATCTACAAAATGTCAATATCAAGCTGCTGCTTCAAATCCGAAATGATGATTACTTGAAAAATGATTATTTAAATGACGAATCAGACAAATTAAAAGGAATAATGTACCAATAATAACGTGTAATCCATGGAATCCTGTTGCTATAAAAAATGTTGAACCATAAATTCTATCTGCAATGGTAAAAGGAGCTTCAAAATATTCATATGCTTGAAGAATTGTGAAATAAATTCCTAAAATAATTGTAATAAATAGACCTTGAGTTATTTGAGAATTATTATTTTCTATAATTGCATGATGAGCTCAAGTAACTGATACTCCTGATCTAATTAAGATAATAGTATTTAATAAAGGAATTTGAAATGGGTTAAATGGTGTAATACTAGTAGGAGGTCATATAGCCCCAATTTCAATATTAGGGGCTAATCTTCTATGAAAAAAGGCTCAGAAAAAAGAGACAAAAAAAAAAATTTCTGATACAATAAATAAAATTATTCCTCAGCGAAGTCCTTTGGTTACTAAAATTGTATGTTTACCTTGATATGTTCCTTCACGACAAATATCTCGTCATCATTGATATATGGTTAAAATTACAATAAAATATCCTAAAATTAATAAATTTATATTAAAATTATGAAATCATTTTACTATTCCTCTAACTAAAACTATTACTCCAATAGCTCCTGTTAAAGGTCATGGTCTATAATCTACTAAATGAAATGGGTGATTAAAATTTATTTTCATTAATTTACTTCTCTAGAATATAAAGTACTTAAAATAGCAATTACATAAGATTGAATTACAGCAACTGCTGATTCTAAGATTAATAATAAAATTTGAATTATAACTAAAATTATAATAAAATATCTTGGCATTGAAGGTCCAGTTCCTCTTAATAAAGTTATTAATAAATGTCCTGCAATTATATTAGCTGTTAATCGTACTGCTAAAGTTCCAGGTCGAATAATGTTTCTAATTGTTTCAATTAATACTATAAAAGGTATTAAGATAGTTGGTGTTCCTTGAGGAATTATATGAATAAATATATGTTGAGAGTTATTTAATCAACCATAAATTATAAATCTTAATCATAAAGGTAATGAAATTGATAATGATAATGTTAAATGTCTTGTTCTAGTAAAAATATAGGGGAATAAACCTAAAAAATTATTAAATAAAATAAATGAGAATATTGAAATGAAAATAAAAGTTGATCCTTGAAAGTAGTTATTTTTTAATAAAGTTTTAAATTCATTGTGAAGTTTTAATAAAATAAAATTTCAGAGTAAGAAATGACGATTAGGGATTAATCAAAATGAATAAGGAATAAATATAATTCCTAAGATAGTTCTAATTCAATTAAATGAAATGTTAAATAAATTTGTTGATGGATCAAAAATTGAAAATAAATTACTTATCATTTTCAATTAAAATTTTTTAATTTTAAATTTATATTTTTATTTGATTTTAATCTTTTTTTATTAAAAATATAATAATTTATAATATTAAAAATTAAAAATACAAAAAAAAAAAAAAAAAAAGAAATTAATCAATTAATAGGTATTATTTGTGGTATAAAAGAATATTATTTATAATAATAATTTAAATTTGACATATTTATGTTATTTTTTAACTAATTCTTTCATTAGAAGTAATTGCTAATTTACTATAAAATGGTTTAAGAGACCAGTACTTGCTTTCAGTCATCTAATGAAGAATAATTATTAATTCAATTAATAAAATTTTTAATTGAAATTCTTTCAATTACAATTGGTATAAAACTATGATTAGCTCCACAAATTTCTGAACATTGACCATAAAAAATTCCAGGGCGATTAATGAAAAAGTTTGTTTGATTTAGTCGACCCGGATTTGCATCTACCTTAACTCCTAAGGAGGGTACGGTTCATGAGTGAATTACATCAGTAGCAGTAACTATAATTCGAATTTGATTATTTATAGGTAAAATAATTCGATTATCAACATCTAATAAACGGAAATTATTATTTGATATATCATTTGTAGAAATTATATAAGAATCAAATTCAATATTATGAAAATCTGAATATTCATAACTTCAATATCATTGATGACCAATTGATTTTAATGTAATTAAAGGATTATTAAGTTCATCTAATAAATATAATAATCGTAGGGAAGGTAATGCAATAAAAATTAATGTAATTGCTGGTAAAATAGTTCAAATTAATTCAATTATTTGACCTTCTAATAAAAATCGATTAATATATTTATTAAATAATAAGCTTGATATTAAATATCCTACTAGAATTGTAATTATAATTAAAATAATTAAAGTATGATCATGAAAGAAAATAATTTGTTCTATTAAAGGAGATGCTCTATTTTGTAAATTAAGATTAGATCATGTTGCCATTTCTAAAAAAAGGATAATTCCTTTATAAATGGGGTTTAAATCCATTACATATAATCTGCCATATTAGAAGTTACTTAAAATAGGCAATTCATTATATGAATGTTCAGCTGGTGGTAAATTTTGATATCATTCAATTGAAGAAGATAAATTTAAAGTAAATAAAGAAATTCGTTGATTAATTATAGATTCTCAAATAATAATTAATATAAATATGATTGCTAATAATGAAATATATGATCCTAATGATGAAATAATATTTCATGAAATATAAGAATCAGGATAATCAGAATATCGACGAGGTATACCTGCTAACCCTAAAAAATGTTGTGGGAAGAAAGTTAAATTTACTCCGATAAATATAATAAAAAATTGAATTTTTAATAAATAAGGATTTAAAGATAACCCAGTAAATAATGGGTATCAATGAATAAATCCCCCTAAAATAGCAAATACAGCTCCTATTGATAAAACATAATGGAAATGAGCAACTACATAGTAAGTATCATGTAAAGTAATATCAATAGAAGAATTAGATAAAATTACACCTGTTAATCCTCCTACAGTAAATAAAAATACAAATCCTAATCTTCATAAAATAGATGGGGAATAATTAATTTGAGTTCCATGGAAAGTAGCTAATCAACTAAAAATTTTAATACCTGTTGGTACAGCAATAATTATTGTTGCTGATGTAAAATATGCTCGTGTATCAATATCTATTCCTACAGTAAATATATGATGAGCTCAAACAATAAATCCTAATAAACCAATTGCTAGTATAGCGTAAATTATACCTAAACACCCGAATGTTTCCTTTTTACCTCTTTCTTGGGAAATAATATGAGAAATTATACCAAATCCTGGTAAAATTAAAATATATACTTCAGGATGTCCAAAAAATCAAAATAAATGTTGATAAAGAATAGGATCACCTCCACCTGCAGGATCGAAAAATGATGTATTTAAATTTCGATCAGTAAGTAATATAGTAATAGCTCCGGCTAAAACAGGTAAAGATAATAATAATAAGAATGCAGTAATACCTACAGCTCAAATAAATAAAGGTATTTGATCAAATGATAAATTATTTAATCGTATATTAATAATAGTAGTAATAAAGTTAATAGCTCCTAAAATAGATGAAATTCCAGCTAAATGAAGTGAGAAAATAGCTAAATCTACTGAACTACCACCATGAGCAATATTAGAGGAGAGGGGGGGGTAAACTGTTCATCCAGTTCCTGCTCCATTTTCTACAATGCTACTAGAAATTAATAAAGTTAAAGATGGGGGTAAAAGTCAAAAACTTATATTATTTATACGTGGGAAAGCTATATCAGGGGCTCCTAATATTAAAGGTACAAGTCAATTTCCAAATCCTCCAATTATAATAGGTATAACTATAAAAAAAATTATAATAAAAGCATGAGCTGTTACAATAGTATTATAAATTTGATCATCTCCAATTAAAGATCCTGGAGTCCCTAATTCAGCTCGAATTAATAAACTTAAAGAAGTACCTACTATCCCTGCTCAAATTCCAAAAATAAAATATAATGTTCCAATATCTTTATGATTTGTTGAATAAAGTCATTTTCGCTATAAAAAATAAAATGGCTGAGTTAAATAAGCGATAAATTGTAAATTTATTTACGAGAATTTTCTCTTTTATTACAGTCTTATATTCAAAAATGATATAAAATTGCAAATTTTAAGGAATAGTATATAATTCTATTAAGGCTTAAAGAAATTTTCTTTATGAATAATTTTGAAGATTATTAGTTTAATTTAACCTAAAACCTTAATAAAAAAACAACGTTCTTAAAATTATTCCTGTAATAGAAAAAAATGAAAAAAAATTAATAAATAAAAAATATTTATTTTTAATATAAATTTTAAATCATTTATTTTTTATATAATTAAATATAATTGCTGAGTATCTAATACGAATATAAAAAAATAATATAATTAATCTTATTATTACAAAAATAAAAGTTATTAAATATATATTATTATTAATTAAAAAATTAATAATAATTCATTTAGGGAAAAATCCAATGAATGGTGGTAATCCACCTAAAGAAAGAAAATTAATTAAGATATTAATTTTAACTAAAAAATTTATATTATTAATAAATAATTGATTAATAAAATATATATTTAAAATGTAAAAAAAGAAACATAAAATACTAATTATAAAAGAATATATTGAAAAATAAAAAATTCATAAGGTTTCTCTAATTGAAATAGATATAATTATTCAACCTAAATTATTAATTGATGAAAATGCTATTAATTTTCGTAATGATGTTTGATTTAACCCTCCAATAGCTCCAATAATAATATTAAGAATAATAATAATATTAATAAAATAATTATTTATATAATAAGATATTAAAATTAAAGGTGTGATTTTTTGTCATGTTATTAAAATAAAACTATTTAATCAAGATAATCCTTCAATAATATTAGGAAATCAAAAATGGAATGGAACTCTTCCTATTTTTATTAATATAGAAGAATTTATTATAATAGTTAAAAAATTATTTATTTCAAAATTTTTTATTAATGTTAATTTAATTAAAATTGTAAATAAAAAATTTAAAGATGCAATTGATTGTGTAAGAAAATATTTTAATGAGGCTTCTGTTGAAAATAAATTATTGGAATTAGAAATTAGGGGGATAAAACTTAAAAGATTAATTTCTAATCCAATTCAACACCCAAATCAAGAATTTGATGAAATAGAGATTAAAGTTCTAAAGAATAAAATAAAAAAAAAAAACATTTTATTAGAATTAAATAAATTATAAATTTAAAATAAGAAATTAATTTCTTTTAAGAATTATAAATTCAATTATTATATTTTAGTGTAAGATGCATAATAGTTTTTGATACTATTGGATATAGTTTAATTCTATAAAATATAATAAAGGTAAAATAATTACTTAATTTATCCTATCAGAATAATCCTTTAATCAGGCACTTTATTTTTAAAAAAAAGGGATTTCCTTTATAGTTGGGGTATGAACCCAAAAGCTTAATTTTAGCTTATTTTTAATTATATATTATTATTATTATATGAAAAATTTTTAAAGATGGTTTATAAATTTAATTAAATGTTAATTTTCATATATATATATATATATATATATTAAATATTTAATGTATTAATATAATTATATTAATATAATATATATTAAAAAATTAAAATTAATTATATTAATATATTATTTATTTGAATTAATATATATTGTTTATTACTTAATTTTTTATTTAATATGAATATTATGAAGAAGAAAGAAAAGAAATTATTAATTGTTTAATAATGTTTATTAAATATTTTAATATAAAAA
>CABIKL010001454.1:0-15356 GCA_902196195.1 Aptinothrips rufus
CATGGGGTGGTTAAAGGACGTTGTCTTAAAATCGTGTTCATAGGCACTAATTGTGCTGTACTGTCTCAGCATAGGCGAAATATCCTAAAAAAGCCGCCATTTTGATTTGGCCGCCATTTTGTTTTGAAAAGTCGGCCAACATTTGCCGTGTGATTTTTGGTGTTCGGAGCACAACCCCTGACTGTATACAAAATTTCAGACCTCTAGGTATCGGCATTCGATGGCACAGACAGACAGACACACACACACACACAGAGAGAGAGACGTCAGGGGCGAGATTATAAGCCCGCCCCATCCTCTATTTTATTCAAAATAGAAGGGCGGGCTAAAAAAGTGTATTTAAGTAAAATGACCCGGACACTAGGTTATCACTAATCTGAGACCTATGTGCAGTGACGTCAAACATTCCTACATACATCTAAAACTAACTTTCAAAATAAAAGTCCATCTTCGAGAAATTCGGACATAAATATTCGAAACAAGTTTTTACCAATTCGATAAAGGCGACTTGAAGTGTGGAAAACTAGGTCAGTGATGTCAAACATCTAAAAATTTATTTATTAGTAAAATTCAATTTGAAAATTTTGTCACTTTTCGCTAAATTTTGACTCGAATTAGGATCTCAGATTCCAAAGTGGCCAGTTGCTGCGCTTCCGTCCTGGTTATCTCAGCATAGACTAAGGTACTTGTCGATCATGAGCAGGTATCAGCCTCGCTGCTTATCTAGAGCAAGATATGATTAGAAGCAGTCACGGCGCGATGGGAGCTAACAGAACATCTGAAGACGAGTATTGCCGAGGTTAACTCCGTATTGTGGCGAGAGCTCACTAAAGCTATTTCACTTGTCAACAATTCACTTTGGTCTAACAGTTACCATAACTAAAGGTAGGGCGATGCCGGTAGTTGCAATCGACAATGTCGAGAGGCTGCTCCCATTCGAATGTGTTGACTTCTTTTTGACTCCGTGCGAGTGGAAGAAGGTTGTCATTGGAGATGGAGGAATCGTCAAGATACCAAACGCCTGCCAGCTGAATTCGTACTTATCCTCTGCGCTGTTTGAGACATGGCGGGCCAAACTCTTGAAAGGAGAACCTCGCCCGTACTTCGTGTATGCTGGGAACAAGGAGTGCTACATCCTTCCGAGTGGTATGGCCTAAGAACAGACGCTCACCACGCCCAGAAGCCCCGAGCACGAAAACGTTGGAGCTCAAGTGAAATTGAATCAAGTCAGCCTAATGGTTGAAGGGAGATTAATGTGATGCGCAATCCAAACCCAAGGTTATACAGTAGACCTCGCTTTGTAATAGGGTGGTGGCATGTAACGTGTCTGTGCGTACCGCGGTGCGTACCGCCGCCCGAGATTCAAACTATCACATCAGCAGCACGTCGCTGTTTGATGATGGGCAAAAATTAGACATTATGTAAGATAGCCTTTGAGCCAATTATTTAATATGCTACATGCAAAATGCATCATAAAGTAAATTCAAAAAGCTAGGGGATGATACAGTAGTTCATGTTGCCAGACTTACCACACCACTTGCGGTATCACATTAACGAAAATTTCCATTCACTAAAAAGACTACTGTCATATGTACTGATAAGAGGAGAGCAGTCTCGGAACCACAAGTGAGAATAGTCTTCACCAACACCGAGCGATTCTACTAATAGCAGCTATTTTACGATTCCAGATGGTACACTCCGGATAAAAGCGGAGCGGAGGGAAAGGTTGACACACGATGAACTCTTTCAAAGGGTTCAATTCCCTCCAAATCCATTCCCTACAAAAACGAAAGGTGCAGTCGACCTACACTCAACGCCAGCTGCTACTCGGCCTGCTGTTAGTGGTAAGTGTTCATTTTGACTCTCAACTACCCCACGGAATGATACTAGGAAGAACTTAAGAACGTGCAATCGGTTTAGATTTCAAAATGTATCTACGATTCTACGACGGACATTGATCATGAGAACCTTTACTGAACGTTGAGTTATCCTTTAGCGCTCTCTTTGTTATCTTTGACTGATTGTTTAGCGAGGCCAGTGGATCGGCAGATGTCAAAATCCTTGTTTGTCGGGGCGCGTCCGTGTAGACCTATGTTAATATGCACAACATCTTCCGAACGCGTTGAAATACAGCCTTGCGCTTGAAAATCCAACGTTAGATTAAATAAAAACGTACGCATGCCTCAAAATTGTCTGGAATTTGTGACATACTTCAGTTTCATTAGATTTGATTTGATTAAACATGGCATAATTTACCAAACGTACGTAAATACGTACATTTGGGCAATTCTTTACATATTTAATCGTTTGGTGTAAAATTGTCCAAGTTTGATTTCACATCACCAAAACTAACCAAGTACAACCAGTGCCACGTCTGCTAAATCTTGTAGATCCACTGCTTTAGATCCAGGAGATCTACACCGATCTATAACTTCGTTAGCGTAGATGAAGATTACCATAATATAGACATCTAATAAAGGTCTTAATTACGTCTACGTCTACCGACAGACGTAATTAAGACGTCTGTGGGAACCTAGTAGACGTCTATTAGACACGTTCATTTTGGACTCTCTCCTATAACTTTAATGTAAGATACTCGCGCCTCATTGACTGTATATCTTTAACTCGTTAATTTCAGAAATTAACGTTAACAACCATGGTGCCAACAATAGAGTACATCATAGACGGCCGGAGCCGGAAGCGGAAATAAGGACAAAACGGCATCCACTGTCCAGGTGAGAGGGGAAGGCAGATGACACTCCGATACTCGCCCTCTTGTCTTCGCTTGCCCAGCAACTGGAAGCCAGTTTTCTTCTTCTTCCTTCCGCTTCAGCCACTATGTTTTTATTGTTTGTAGTGGAATAAGATGATTAATGGGACCGACGACTGCACATATCCAATCTGTGCGCGAGGATTACTTTGTTCTTCCCACAAAACAAGTTTTCACCCATCACTCGCTTTTGCGATCTCTGGACTGAAAGCTGAAAAGTGGCCAACGACACTTCTCTGTACGATCTTCAAGTGTTTCCTCTTGGCATTTACTATTGACTGGTGTGTTCTATTTACTGCAGGAGCCTGCAGCAGCCGGTGGAATGGTGGCAAGACCTCCTCATCGCCCCTCCTCTGGCCGCCATCGGTCTCCACACCGAGTTGGGACTTCCCGAATACCACCTCGTCCTCAGCGCACTCTGCAGCCGCGCCATCCTCAGTCTGCTTCAAACAGATCTTCCCGCAGCCCGTCGGATCCCAAACAGCACTAGTGGCTGCAACTTCCACTGCTTGGACGGGGAGGACTTCTCCGACCTCGCGTGAAACAGCTGCAACAACGTTATCATCATTGTGCTCTCCCGACAGGCTCTCTTTGCAGCGAGCCGCATCACCACATGTGTCACAACCTGCCTCTACTGCTACACCCAGCCTGGCATGGAAGCCCACAACGATGCATACGTCTTCGTCCTCCGCTGCGTTGCTGGTGCTACCAGAGGTTTCCACAAGATTGCCGCTGGCAACTGTTCCGCCGTTTTCACCAGGTACCGCTCCTTCCACCACATCCACACAGACAACTAGAACCACCCTGCCGACCACAACCTTGTCGCAGCCTACTACCCCATCCTCCGTCTGGCTTCCGGCGGAAACACTGCAAACGTGGTTCAAATCACAGCCAACGTCAGCTACGCCATGTTCACAAGCAGCCTCCTACTCCTCGACTGCGGACTGCTTTCCTCCCGCGCGTCAGGCCCGCACAGCCTCGGCCACGTCCATCTCGCCTCCATCAACAACCTCTCTGATCAGGTCCCCTCCGGCCGCATCCAGAGGCTTGTCGTCACAGGGCGCCCCACCCTCACGAGAGAGCAGCACCCCGCCTCACCACCGGGCAGGACAGCAGACTGTCAACAGCCTGCCTGCTCTGCTTGACGCCAGTGAGTCCCAAATCCCGAGGGGGCTCTCATCACGGCAGGCTTTGCCGACATGCCGGCCACATGGAGACTCAGAAACCACGACTTCCACTCTCCATTCGGAGGCCGACCAAGTGGCGCGTGCTGTTGATCCATCGCTACAGACCTCGCCGCAGGCAGCAGGCCCCTCGACAGCAGCCAGCCTGCTGCAGCACTCCGACAGGGACCTCTCCACGGCCGCCCTCTCCTTGTCCCAGGCCGCCAGCGCCGTGGCCCAGACTGCAGCCAGCCTGTCGCAGATTGCGACCAGCCTCTCGCAAGCCGTCGCCTTATTGACTCAGGCCGCCCAGACTCTGGCCGCCCAGACTCTGGCCGCCCAGACTCTGGCCGAGGCAGTCAGTCAGCCGGCCCAGCATGAGTCCGCCGCACGGCCTGCAACCGCCACTCCAGCGCCACCCGCCCCCAGGCTGTCAGCGGCCCCAGCCTCCCGACCCGTCCAGACAGTACTCCTCGACGTGCCGTGGCGCGTGGTTCGCGACCTGCCAGCCTCGGGAGCGAAGAGGAATGTCGTCCCGCCCGTGCCCCTGCTCGTGGAGGGAACCACCCTGAACATCTCGGTGCACTTGGAGGCCTCGCGATCTCACGACGCGATGTACAGGTGGGTCACTCGCGTTGTGAGTAGTGGACACAATGTGGCTGGTCTGATGCTTCCTTGCGGGAGGGGATTAGACCCGAGCGCAGAGAGCCGCACGGCGCAGCGCAATCCACGAATCTTGCGGCGGCGTGTTCAGTTTTGGCAGAGAGAAATGGGGGCTAATACCGACGGTCAGAGCATGCACAGGGTCAGGGTTTCTCTCAATTTTGGCATTGCTTCGCCGCGCTGCCGTCAAAAATTTGCGGCAACGGCATGGCAGCGCGCTGACTTGTGTTCCTCGTCTGGAAAAAATCCAGATTCGAACCTAATTCTTCCCTTTTTTTCCACGACCTCTGGGATAGAAACCAGCCAGGAAAAATTAAATTTTGCTTAAAGTTCCTCCTGCATTGTGTTAATACACAAGTTCATGTACAATTCATAGTAAAATATAATATTAAAGTCTAAGAAGGTAAGTAGATATTCACATTAATACTTTTTTCAAGCAAAATGGAATATGTAGTGCATGGAAGTGTCGAAAGTAAACTTTAGGTAACTTAGCACAAACTAGATAAAATGAATGTATGAGAGAGAAGGTTAACTCAAACTAGAACAGTTATTGAAAAAACTGTTTTATCTGAATTGAACAAGGCATTCAAATTTACGAAATATGGTAAAGCAAACAGGACGAGGAATGGCTGCAGACTATGGCTCCAGCGTCTCGTCTCGTGACAGCGGGTGCTTGTCGGCATGTGTCTACCTCCAGGCCGCCTCGTGATGTCTTCTCACCTGCCCCAGGGACGTGTACTACCTGGTGGTGCACGTGGGCGGGGACGCTGCCGGTGACGTGGTGGTGCAGGGCAGGGTGCGCCGGAGCCTGCGGAGCTGGATGGAGCCAGCGGGCCGCGCCGTGCCCCAGGTCCTGCCCAAGGCCCTGCCCCCCGAGCCGGAGACCCTCACCCGGGAGCTGCGGGGCCGCGGCTGCCTCACGCGGCTCCTGTTGGGCTTCACGAGGAGCTTCAAGGTGTCTGTCAGCGCGTCCGTCAGGCCCGCCACAACCAGCCCGCCCGAATAGCATACAATCGACAAGAAAACTTGCAATGAACTTCTAAGATTCGAGGACAGACAGTCCAAAATAGAATGAAACGCCCTGAACAAATATGAAAATCAAGTGCAAGGAAATATATGAAACTCGTTAGTAAATAGTCACAGAAGCTTAACAAAAAATATTAGCATAATTGCTTAGAGATCATTGCTCTTCTCATACTGTACACATGTCATTGATCACAATAACCGCAGTACAAGCTTTACAGGAAAGCTCGTAACAAAACATCGAGGTCACATAAAAAGTACAACAATTTGTATTTATTAGAGGATATCCAATGGAAGCATAAGCGTGCAGCAGAGTCTAAACTTTCAAAAAATTGCGGTTCCTTCCGACAAATACTTGTTTACAGAACCCTCCGTTTCTTTTAGAGGTTCAGAAACTGAAGGTTTCTGGTAATGCATGGCGCTGCTCTCTTAGGGCCCTACAGTGCAGCAGCATAAGTAATAACTAAAATGACGAAACAAAATCACAAAAACTGAGGCGATAACCCAGGGCTGCTCGTGATCGTGAACAAGTGTGCTGCCCGAAACAAGTTCACAGAGTATGATTATGATTAGTTAAGGGACAGGTATTGAGCTCTCCACACAAGCCAAATTTCCGACTACGGGTAAGTCCGACACTCCAATCTTCCCAAACTGGTGGATTCTGGATTCTGGATTCTACCGGAAATATCCGGAACGTTCTTCATCTTTTTAATCTATATCGTGAGGGCATTTTCTCAACGAAATATTGAGAACCGTTGGACCCTTATTGAAGGGAAATAACGCCGAGTGAGAAGATGTTCCAAATGATAAAACGAGAGCACAAAAAAGTGAGGTGCTCGCTCGGAAACTTGCATGCCCGTTTCGAAAAATAATGGAGCTCTGTGCCCGATCGTGATATGGCCTGCCGGATACCCACCCAACTTCTATGCCGCCTGTCTTTCATCAGCGCATAATTTTAAAACTTAAATTATCCCTGTTTGATTTCTGTCAGTTCCAAGTGACCGACTTGATCATATACTACTTTCTAAATTTACTGAGAGAACTGTCTTATTTCGTGTACTTTTTTTAAAAGACCATTTGAGACGAATATAACAAATTCGATTTGAGTTTTTTTTTTGGGCAGATTCGACTGCGGCAAACCGACTAGCGGCTAGACTAATGTAAGCCTTCAGCCACAATAATGCACCTGATCGTGACTTCAGCTCGGCTCGTCTAGGCCTCATGGACTGAATTGGCGGTCAGAAGTCACCACTCGTTTGTACTCTACTTTGGCTTATTTTTTGAAAGACTTTGATGATCCTTCTCCCACGGGTACTTCAAACCCCGGTTTAAACGTACCCGAAACGTAAATTCCGTGCATGTCCTTAGGCGTTGTGTTTTGGACTTCTCACTTCCCGAGCGTCCAACTGATGACTTCCGGACCACCCTCAAACGCGCGATGTAAGTTTCGTTTGTTTTGGTTCCAAAGACTGCAGATACTTTCATTAGAAGTAATTTTATAATGCCAAAGCTATCAATCGAAAAATGTCCCTCTATGTCACCGAACTAAGCCGTGCTATTTTACAGAGATCGTTCCACTGAGCTTCAAATGGCATCAGTTTAACTGTTCGCTGTTAGTCTTACTGTTGGACCCTTGTGACATCGCCTTTATGAAAAATCCGTTTTTTACAGTAAAAAGGCCAGGAGCAGATAAACTTAAAGATCAGAATAAGGTATAGCCTCAGGACCTCTTCTTTCCAGCACTGTATGAGGTAACAATGACAGATGCGAAATAAATTGTCCACGTCCCCTAGAATCCTGTCGTCTTTCATGGTTGACAAGCGTCAACGTTGGTTTTTGCGATTCGTTCGACTGAGCGCGCGCATTTGAGGTGATATCGATCGGATCAGAGGTGTTCAGAAATGCTCAGGAATGTTTCAGTGAACGGTGTGTAGTTAATGACGTCGCAGAAAAAAAAGTGGCCCTGTGAATACCACAAAATTTTGTCCACTGACCCGGAACAAAAGCACAGCATCCTTCAAACTGTTAAAAATCATAAAAAGAAAACCCCTGACTGTCGGAAGTCTACATTAGCGAAACTATATTAATCAAATTTTTTTCAATATTTTGTGCATGATTGCTGTTAATATTTCAAAGCCAATTGAAGCCTCAAACGTGTGAAAGGCAAGTGCCATTCAATATCCGATCCAAAACACTGTGACCAACAGGGGTGCCTCAAAGGCAGGTTTTATGACAGTCATTACACTGTAACGCAGAGCGACTGCAAAACGTCACAAGAAATGGACCTGTTTATTATAAATACCAAACCAGAACGAGATCAGTTTTGTCGCAAAACCAGGTCACTTAGGGAGTGGAATGGATTGATACAGATCAACAGAGAGGACCGTCTCTGCCCTTTCGCAATTCTGTGTGGAAAAAGTAAACGCCGAAGATATTAGAAAACAACCGAATAGCTCCAATTGTGGTGTATTCGTCTGCTACTATTCGAAGATGGTGTCTGAGACTCGACAGATAACAAATGAAATTGAGTGGCTTCCAACGATGAGACAACAACTACCATTGGAGATTGCTATTCCCTGAAACCACTAACTCTTAAGCTTATATTAGAACTGGCATTGCAGCCTCGCATGGGCAATAACAATGCAGTGTTGTGAAATCGATGTGTTTTATTACTTATGTTGCAGGCGATAGTAAGCCCTGAGCGTCAACAAGAACAACCCTCCTGAATTGAAATGGGATGACAGAGTAGTCTGAGTGCAGGGTGTGGCAGCACCAACATTGGGGAGACATGCTTTTGCGCATCTACTCTGTCCCACCTGTAACATCTTTAGAATTAGTTTTGAAGTACTTCATCTTGTGATTCTTGATTTTAGATTCTGATTCATGCTTTGCCTTTATTTGGGTGTGTAGAAGGAGGAGCTTAGCTGCTCATGTATTTGTGGAGATCTTTTGATTGGCAGCACAAAACCTGAGATTCTCAATTCATTCCCTCTAGTGCGCTGCATCGAAGGTAAAGCATAAGAGCGCAAAGCTTCTAAGTACAAAATAATGTGTGTTCCCTTCAAATGCACAGTTTCTGAATATTTCTGGCATAATCAAAATTAATTATGTTATTCCTTATGATTCTGGAAAGAACACATATTTGGACAGCAGAAGATTCAGACGATTATGAGGAATCGGACTAAGAATCAGAGAATGAATCCAGTAATCAAAACCAATCGGAGAAGGAAGACTTCGTGGATACTGCGGGATACTGCAATGCCATAGGAAGTCTTGTGCGCCACGTTATGATTTACAACTGCAAGAAGTTTGTGCCAAATTTTCTGGTCCATGCATTTCCTGGAACACTAGGGCTTGCGAATGATAAGAGGATACATGACGAACGAGTCATTCTACAAATTAATGGATGACTTTCTGCGGTGCACTGGCTCCTCTTAAGAAAACCCTACATAGTTGCTCCCAGATATTGTCCAATGCTATTTCTCTACGCAAACTATGCTGTCACCATTTTCATGTTTCCACCCGAATGCACCCACAAGCTTCAGCCGCTTGACGTTGGGTTCTTGGCTCCTTTCGAGAACTATAATGTAGAGCAATTCTAAACTTCTTGGCCAATAACCCAGCTATTCCACCCACAATTCACCGCATTGCCGGATTTGTCAGTGAAGCACTTTCCAAGATCACTCCTCAAACCACCAATAGCTTTGTTATGCGAGGGATTGTGGCAATCAACAAAAACGTATTAACTGAGGAACATTTCGCCATGGCTGCTAGCAACCTGATCCTTCAGTTTCAGAATCAACTGCACGACCAGCTGGGGCAGAGGTTTTGTTGCATGAGCCACCAGAGAAAGTTATTTCAGTCCATGATGAAGCGCAGGAACCTTGAGGAAGCTACCACAGACCAATCTCTTTTTGATAACTATTTCTTATAGCGCTCTTTTTGATGATTGGTTACTGATAGCTTTCTTCCTTCTGATATTCGGGTACTTCAATGGAGGTCTGAACTAGAAAAGTGAAGAACAACACGAGTTCCACTGGTATGGGGACAGGTCGGTGATGCCGCGGGCGTGACAACTCGCCTCACCGCTTGCCATGCCAGTGGAAGTCATCTTGTTCATCACACTTCCGTTCAGACCATCTTCGGAGTACTCTATTCTTTCGATAGCTCTCTTCCTACTACCGCAGCGGTCTGACAAAATAACTGATGAGAGTGCACAGCAGAATAAAAGTACTCACTATTTATAAACTTCAGTCATTACTCCAACAAGTAAGCGAATCTGGTTCTAATAAGGAGCAAAAGAAAACAAATGGAAAATAAAGGTCAAGACATCAAACCTCACAAGGGGACGGCACGAGGTGAAAATCGCCGATTTTGACCTAATTCGAGAATGAAGTAGGTCTGTGGGTAGAATGAAAGAAACCATGCCCCAAAATTGCTATGGAGCCCCCCAAGGGTTATGGGAGGGGGGCAAGGGGGCCACTGGGGCAAAAATAGGGTATTCTAAGGAAGGTCTGAACCGGAAGAATGAAGAAGAAGACAACTTCCACTCGCAGGGTAAGAGGAGCGAGGTGGGGTGTCAGGTTCGCGGCGGCTCGGCGTTATCTCTTGCCTTGCCAGTGGCAGTTGTCTTCTTCTTCGTTCTTCCGGTTCAGACCTTCCTTGGAGTACCCTATACAGTACTCCAAAGATGACTCGAAGCGGAAGTAAAAAGAAGAAAACGGCTTCCACTGGCCGGACTCCCGCCTTCATCCCCTCCTCACCGCTCGCCCGGCCAGTGGAAGCCGTTTTCTTCTTGTTACTTCCGCTTCGAGTCATCTTTGGAGTACTCTATTACAGATCACCCAAACGTATCACAGAGGTGTCGATTCTCACATTTTTGGGGACGCTGAAGTCAAATTTAACGAAATTGAGATGAAATAGAATATTCCGTTAACCCGGGCTCCCCGAGAGTCGGATAGCAAATCAAGAAGAACAAGAACAAGTACTAAAGGAGAGTATGAGAATACGGGTGTGCGCTCGCTGGCAGGCGCACCAGGTGCAACGTGCCGCTCGTGGAAGCACATGCAATTTCTCATTCTGTCCTTTAGTCGAGAGGTCTGCAACTCAGGTAGTCCAGTGTACATGCAGGCGGTAATCTATAGTAATCCTGGTAATCCACAGTAATCCAGTGGTAGTTCCATATTACAAACAGGATAAACTAAACTTTTATGGTAACAACCCGCCGGCAATATTCGAATGGATGGCGCTCGTATTGGATCGCCACGTCAAGCGAGGCGGCAAAAGAAGCCAGACAATATTTAAATTTGCTGAATCAGGCAGACTACTGTCATGTAAGTAAACATGAGCTGATCTTGGGAGTAAAAATTGTCGAATAGGGTATTCCAATGATAGCCAGACCGGAAACAAGAAGAACAAAACGACACGGCGAGCGGGGGAGCGGGGACTCCTGCGGGAATACCCCTCTTCCCCCCCTCACCGTGTCGTTTTGTTTTTCTTATTTCCGGTCTGGCTATCATTGGAATACCCTATTGACTACTTGCTTTTTTATGCCTTTAATTTCGGTATTTCTAGAGTATAGTTTCACAAGATATGACGAAGGTTGTGTGCAGATATGAATACACACCTTCAAATTTTTAAAAAAAAGAAGCAAGCAACACTGCAGTGAGTATATTAGAAACGTGGATGCTGATTTGGGAAACGTACCTCCGAAATAAAAAGTTGAAAACAGACGATATGTAATTTCCAGGACATTCTGATGTCACCACTCTGTTGATTACATCGCCTTGAGGCATCGCAGCCGCTGTTGCTCACCCTCTATTCTATCTTATTTCAACTCCGAAAAGCAACGCGGGAAATAGGGTATTCCAAAGATGCCTGAAGCGGAACTGCGAAGAACAAGCCGAAGTACACAAACAAGGTCAAGGGGTGAGGCGGTTGTGAATCCGTTTCCTCTTTACCTCCTCAAATCCATGGTTTTCGATGGTAATACGTGGTAATCCTAGGTCACACGTGGTAATTCTTTTAAAAACCCGTAATAGGGTATTCCAATGATAGCCAGACCGGAAACAAGAAGAACAAAACGACACGGCGAGCGGGGGAGCGGGGAGCTGCAGCGGGAATACTCTCCCCCCCTCGCCGTGTCGTTTTGTTTTTCTTATTTCCGGTCTGGCCATCATTGGAATACCCTATTCATGGTAATCCAAGGTAATCCATGGTAATATTCGCCGATAGGTAATCACGTGTACACTAAATGTTGGAGTTGCAGATCCCTCGCCTTTAGTACTACTTGTTCTTCTTGAGTTGCTGTCCGACTCCCTAGCAGCCCGGGTTAGCGAAATAGTCTATTATTTACAGTTTAAACATCAACAAAATACAACGCGCGTGCGCATCCACGCGTCTAAACTGAAGAGCCCACGGGATGTGCCCCGACCGACCCCATCTTAACGTAACGTATCCACCGTCTCCGACAATAGGATACTTCAAAGAAGCCCAGAGCGGAAGTGTGAAGAACAAAACGACATGGCGAGAGGGGGTGGGGGGTTTCCGCTCATGCTCCCCGCTCCAACTCTCGCCGCGTCGTTATGTTCTTCGCGTTTCCGCTCTAGGCTTCTTTGAAATACCCTATACGACACGCATTTCGCCATTACCAAGTTTCTCACCCTTGTCCTCACCGCAGGGAAAAAAAACCATTACGCCGCTTATTCAAAAAGGGTGTTTCAAAGAAGCCTATAGCGGAAACGTGAAGAACAAACCGACGCGGCGAGAGAGGAGTGCCAGCGGGGCCCGCTCCTCTCTCGCTGCGTCGTTTTGTTCTTCACACTTCCGCGTTGGGCTTCTTCTAAGTACCCTTTTGTTGGAGACGGTGGATACGTTCCCTTCAGATGGGGTCGGTCGGGGCACATCCCGGGGGCTCTTCAGTTTAGACGCGTGGATGCGCACGCGCGTCGTATTTTGTTGATGTTGTACGCCATTGCAACTAAAACTATAAATAATAGACTATTTCGCTAACCCGGGCTGCTAGGGAGTCGGACAGCAAATCAAGAAAAACAAGAACAAGAAGAAGAACAAGAACAATGAGAAATCGCATGTGCGTTCACGAGCGGCACGTTGCGCCCGGTGCGTCTGGCAGCGAGCGCACACCCGTATTCTCATACTCTCCTTTAGTACTTGTTCTTCTTCCATAGACTATTCCGCTCACCCGGGCTGCGAGGGAGTGGGATAGCAAGTCAAGAAGAACAAGTACTAAAGGACAGAATGAGAAATCAAATGTGCGTTCACGAGCGGCACGTTGCGCCCGGTGCGCCTGGCTGCGAACGCACACCCGTATTCTCATACTCTTCTTTAGTACTTGTTCTTGTTCTTTTTGATTTGCTATCCGACTCTTGGGGAGCCCGGGTTGGCGGAATAGTGTATAACTAGGGTAAGGACGCGCCAGACTACGTCGTCGCAGAGGAACTTCACTCGGGCCGATTCACGCAGCCAGGCACGAGGCGAGCGCAAAGCAAGGTGTGGGCGAGGTGCTCGCGGTGCACGGCCTCGAGCTGCGTCCACTCCGAGACGCCTCCGTCCACTCTCCTTGCCTCCTCACCCCAGCCCTTCGGGGCCAAGACTCCCCTCCCCCTGCTTCGAGTCCTCTTCTCGTCCAGAAAACAACGACGAACGAAAAGAAGGCTTGAATTTGTAGTACTCATGCAGGTTCGCGCGATTTCACCCTACCCGACCACGTCACGCGCCCGCTAAGATTGCAGATTGCAGTTCCTCTACATGGAACACTTGAAACACTGCTAGAACATCAACGCAGTTTTGAGCTCAACTCGACGAGACCAATCGAATTGAAAAAAATCATACCGCGGCCATGATAAGAAAGTTGAGTTTTGGAACGAAAGTGTTCAGTTTCGAACAATTGGAACACTAATAGCACGTTTTTCGGGTCAAAGTTGGTTACTGCTCGCCATGAGTTGTCGAATTTAAAAAAAAGAATCATCTCTAGGTCTTATATTAAGGAAGTTGAGTCAGAACGGCCCAAAACGGCTCATAAGAGAAGTTTAGTATTCATTATGGATCACTTGGAGCATTTTTGATACTTCCGGGTCGGATTTGATTAGTACTGGTCAAGACAAGTCGAATGAAAAAAGAAGTCATCCATCTAGTTGCTACATTAAGAAAGTCGATTTCTGGAACGTTTTTCTTCATCTTTGAAAACTTTGAACACTTTTCTAACATTTTGCATGCTGTAATCAAGCGGTACTGGCCAAGAACAGTCGACTGAAAAAAACATCATCCCGCTAAGTGCCGTATTAAGCAAGTCATTTCGTGAACTGCCACTGGTGACCGGTTTCGCGCTTCCAACTTGTAGGCATGAACTACCAACTGTAAAAATAACAAAATATATTTATTTCCAAAGTACGTAATGGGCACTTTGAGATTAACTCGTGTTGAAGTTATAATAATCGAGTTGAAATCCAAAAGCGGAGCACTGACGCTCTAATCTCCGAAAAACGGTGGTAAGTACATTGCTTATTCACACACGGACACCAAACACAGACCACGAGCAGCTCCTGGACCGTGCCTGAACGGGGGTCCTTCGCTAACGCTCAGTCCAAAAATTACAATAATGCCCTTGTGGTAGTTTCATATTACATGATACTAGCCAAAGACAATGTCTTCTAAGGCTGAGTGTAGTTGTGCCGTGCACACAGGGCAAAAATGAATTCGGTTTCTTGGGATTCAAATCATCTTCCACAGATCTCCCATAGCATCTTTTCCCAAACTTGCTTAAGCTCATTATTTTTTTTGATAGAAATTAGAAAATCAGGACAGAGAAAAGCTCGAGAGTCCAAAACTAACAATCAACTCTACCCCCGCCTCTTACAAATTCTCCGCGGAATGGTACCAACCAAATTTTTTTCAAATCTAGTCATAACTTTCCATTTCTCCGAATAATACAAATTATGCGATAAACTTGTGTTGAAAATGTGTTTACTGATATCTATCTAAAAAATAAACCCATACCTACTTACAAATTACTTCTGTTAATTACACACCAGTCTTCGTTTGTAGTTGGCGGCATCGTCCAACTTAAAATGCAATCACGTTGTAAAACGTCGTAAAAGTCATATATTTGCGGAATTCAAAGTAAATCTTTGTAAATTTCACTTTTATATAATCTTAGTTTAAGATACAATTTTATTCAAAACTAATATTTTTATTTAACTCTATTGTATTCACAGTCCAATTCTAAAGATACAGCCAATGTAAAGCTGACCAACCAAAGCATGCAAAGGTTGGCGAAATTGAAAGGGACTGATGGGCAGATCCCCTGGCGGAATATCCTGACTTCGTCTCCAAAGGAGACGATAAAGCTACGTGTCTTTTAAAGATGGACTCAGCCAAAAATCTGAACTCGTACAAAATGGCAACAAAAACTCAATTAAAAATTAACTAAAGGGGCAGGCAACAAACTTCATTTGAAGGAACTTCCTTTATAGAAAACTCACTATATTCTTCCTCTTCTTCATCCTCCGTATTCACTTTCTCTGCATTTAGACTAGCTCCACTGGCCGCCGGTATTGAGACGAAAAGAGTCATAATAATGCACTGACATAATACAGTCCAAGATGTACTATTAGTGACAAAAGTTTTGTCCCGACTTCTGGTTAGCTAATTCGCCATACAAGCCTCGCACAGGGCACTCTCTCTGCTGTGCTTGGCTAGGGCACCGAATCAAGATGGCT
>CABIKL010001455.1:0-15354 GCA_902196195.1 Aptinothrips rufus
TAGCGGCCACGCTACCTGACGGAGCTCCTGCTCAGGTGGAGCGGAGCGGCGGAGCCTTCCTCTCCCGATAAAGACGTCCCCCGCTCCGCGGTTGTCGCGTGGAGTTCAGCGCGCTCCTCAGCAGGACAGTCCTCCAATTAGTGAATTGTTTGAAGAAGCATGTGAGAGCGAGACGGAGTCTTATGGAATTAATGTGAGAGCGAGAGAGACAGGTGGGCCTGGATCCCCGCCCTGGCATCTCTCTCGCACTCACACGGACTCCACAAGAGTCCATCTCACTCGCACATTGCCCAGCCAGATTCACCTCAATGAGCCAGGGCTTGAGCTTGTTGTCGATGATGATGTCGTAGCCGTAGCACTCGAAGCAGTGCCTGTCGTTGGCCATGACGGGGGCCACCGCCTTGAGGGAGTGCACGATGAGCCACGAGATGTTGGAGAAGAGCCGCTCCGTCACCGCCTTGCCGCGCGTGCTCTCCAGGTACAGGCGCAGGTTCTGCACCGAGAGCTTACCGCCGTGCATGCTGTTGTACTCGCCCTGCAACCAGAGCACACACTGCTGATTGCAAAGAAAAAGAATAAAAAACAACAAAACAAACACATCGAAAACTGCAGAAACTTTGGTCAATAATTTGCCTGGTCAGACCGTAGCTTTCTAGCAAGCATTGGCCGCTTTGCCAGTTGTCTAGAGTATGACTGGAGGTTCGTTCATTCCGTCCGTAGATTAAGAAACACACCAAGATGGAATGACCGTGACCCTTCCCTCTTCTACGATAGCAGTCGATTGTGCCTAACCTTTGTTCTTGCGCTGAACCAAGAACCAAGCGAAAATTAGTCCGCGGTTCCGCACTGTTCTTTGCCCAGGCCTCTGCCTAGTGGCACGAGTGGGCAGGGCTCTGCTCTAGCTCGCAAGGACGAAAGCAGGATTTTTCAGGGAGTCCGGGGATGCGGGGGAGGGGGGTGCGGCATGCGGTGGGTTACTTGGGCAGGGGTGTTCTGCCGTTCGTTGCAACTCTTTGGCAGAACTACGGCCCCAGACCTAGGGGCCAAGCCGGTCATAGAGACACGAAAAGATGCAAAAAGATGAGCGCTCCCCGGTGAAAAATGGAGATCGAATCGACACCGCTTCGACGTTGAATCGACACGATTTTCGTCGAAACGACATCGACGAAAATCGATTCGAATCGATTTCGAATCGATACAAGCATTTCTCACTGGGCGCCCCGCCCCGCCCCGCCCGGGCCCGCCTCACTCACCCCGTGCTTCTGCACGCTGACGTTGGTCAGATGGACGTACATGTTGTCGAGCTCCTGGATGCTCGCGTCGTACTTGACGGTGCAGAAGCGGCAGAAGCCGAGGCGGAAGAGGTACGCCTTGAGGGGCCGGAAGGAGGTGATGAGCACGTACAGCCGCAGGTCGAACTTCTTCCCCCCGATCAGCAGCGGGTTGTCGATGTACCTGAAGACCAGGGCTCATTTCATGAATGCGTGTCTTTTCCAGTCAATCTGACTGCTCTGCTCAGTTCAGGCTAACGGGTTACGTGTACTTTTTTTTGTCCAGAACTTATGCACATCTACGTGCATACGTCACGTTAGGTACAAATTTGTACCATTTGTACGCAGTTGCGTATAATTTGTACGCAGTTATGTACAATTACATACATAGTTTGCGTAGAAAATTGTACGTAACGAGCGTATATGCATGTAGATGTGCATAGTCGTGTACAAAAACGTACACAATCCGGTACAGAGCGTGACTCGCGGAGGCCGCGCGGCGTACGCACCTGGAGATGACGTACGACTCCTTGACGAGGTTCGGGTTGAACGGAGTCTTGCTCTCCCTGGACCAGCGCTTCAGCTTGGACAGCTTGTTGATGAGGAAGATGCCGGCGCCCTGACTCCTGCCGCACGGCTTCATGATCCAGGTCGACTGGGGGTTCTTCCGGTACTCCTCGACGAACATGTTATAGTCTGCATTCAGGAGACATGTGAAGATAATGCCACAAAGAGATGCTCTCACAGGTGAAACACTCAGAACAAAGCAGTGTTGGTTTTTTTGCCAAAAGAATCCGCCGGCGTCCAGGGGCGTAACAACTCTCAGATTTCAGTGGGGGACCAAACAACAACAACAACAAAAAAAGAAGAAGAAGAAGAAGAAGAAGAAGAAGAAAAACGCTAGGGAGAAAATAAGCACTGTTCGATTTATTGTTTGCCTAACGTCGCCCAAAAGTTGATAATCTAAATTCTTTTTTGCTCACAAATTTTGAAATTAAATCCCTAATTTTTATCTTGTCCATCTTTTTTTTGTGAATGTGACACAGTAGAGTTGCATTAAGCCTGGCTTGTGGCATAGTGGTTCTAAGATAATTTGGCTGGTACCTTAGCGTTCTAGTGCTTAACTTTTGACGGGGCAGGTCTTTTGGGAGGACTGAGGAGGGACTGACACTGACAGCCGGTTCTGGTGAAGTTGGAGGGGACGTAGGTGGGGATTCGGCATGTGCAGGCGGTGGAGGTTGCGGTGGTGGAGGCTCTTCCCCTTTCCTCTTCTTGTCAAAAAAACTCAACAAAGTGCTGCCTTGTCTCTTCATTTTAGAACTTAAATTTTGTTTCAACCAAAAAAATATGAATCAGCTGACTGCGAATTTGGTTACCCTGGCTCCATCTTGTATTGTTGGCCCCACTAGGGCGCGAAGTAGACGGAACAATGATAGTTTCCATTCTGGAGCGGAGTATATCCTGCCAGCCCGCGTCCCCCCTGCCGGGGGGACGCCAGACCCGCGTCCCCCCCTGCGGCGGGACGAGACCATCCCAGGGGGGGACGCGTCCCCCCCGTCCACCCTGTTGTTACGCCCTTGCCGGCGTCTATAGTTCGCGCGGGAAGATTCCTATATCATATAGGCTATATGTTTAACAGACGGAGCATTGAGTATTGACAGGAGGGTACTTTTGGTGATGATAGTATACCTGCAGGCAGTACGAAAGTAACCGGCACGAAGTCGAGGTGGAGGTAGCGCGATGGGGCTTCCCCGCGCTCCGCCAGGGGGTTGCCGTCGCGTTCCAGCTCCTTCCTGTACCTCTTGATGTTCTTCACGAGCAAGTCCTTCCGGGTGAGTTCGTACGTGTTGGGGAAGTGGTTGATCATCCTGGAATAACGTCACCCAACATTTCTTTCATCACGCGATGTCAAATACGGTGACTATTTTGGTATCGTTTTGAAGCTTTTTCGATGTAATTCGACGTACTGGTTGTCGTTCATCCGGTATCCGCTGTCCACGCTGAACAGAGTTCGGCATGTTTGAGTCCCTGCCCTGCAACATGAGAGAAACCTGCTTATTAATCATCAGCCAGCGCGGGTTCAATAATTACCCGAACGTAAGTTACGTCGAATCGATTATCGCTTTGGCGATTTCTACGTCGTTTATCCATCTCTTCGACGTCAAAACTTATGCCATTGCTCCCTGGGTCAGGTATGAATGAAGACAAGTCCCCAGTGAGAAATGCCATCCGAAACGATATCAAAACGATGTCGAAACGATATCGACAAAGCGAAATCGACGTCGTTTCGATATCTTTTCGATATCGTTCTCACTGGGCCTGGTTTAAAGAGAAACCACTTTACTTTCACGACTTTTCCCGAGCGTTTTCCGCATAGTGGCTTAATTCATCTTACCAGTAAAAATTCCAGTCGTCGTCGGGAGACACTTGGAGCCATCCCCTTTTGTCAAAGTTACTGACGATCACCGATTTGTCCAGGTCAGTCACATAGGTGACGCGAGGGCGATCCCCACCCGCCCCTCCTGCGGCCGCAGCCACTCCCGCCGCGGCCCCGGCTCTGGAAAAGACACAACGATAATAACTTCCCCGTCTCCCAGACGTAACTTCCAATTCCAGAAGTTGGTTCGTCATCGTTTCGATACAACTTTCATCGATTCGATATCGTTTCGGCATCGTTTCGACCATCAATTTCTCACTGGACTCAAGTTGAGTCTATGAACATCTGACTAAAACAGTCTTCGTGCATTAAAGCGACCCCGTCTCACAGCAAGCTCACTTCAGAAGAACAGGGAAGTCCAAACTACTTCTACTTATGACTAATAAATAACTGCTCTCGGCGTCGTTTCGACAACTATTTGAAAGCAAAGGAATTTTTTTTTTTATGTCTTTTTGACTTTTTGGCTGCCCTGTTCTGCTTGGGGATCGTTGCTTTTTGGCTGCACGACGGAGGTTGGGGAGCCATGCAGTATACTTATAAGAGCTCAGCCGTCCTTAATGACTTTTTCTTAATCCCTTGCTGTCGGATCGTCTTACCTGCCGTATATTAATCCATTATTCAAGTAAGGTTTCCTGTTATCGTTGGCACCAGACGCCATGTCGTTATGACAACCAAACTAGACCAAACAAATTCTATGTTCCGGTACCACCCTCTGTTGGCCGGAAGGAAAACCGTCGATAACGTTAAGGGACCCTGATACCAGATGCCTAACTAACCGTATTTCGGATATATTGACAAAGCTCTTTAAACAGATTTCCACTGTCTATCAAAGGGTTGTTGGTGGTTATTGGTCAAATGACAGCTGTTTGGCTTCACGGTTTGAAGAAAGATTTGTCACCGCGACAAGGCTGCCACACTTTCCAAAATTTACGTTCAGATATAATCGCATCCAGAAACACTAAAAACGAGATAGAAAGTTTCAATAGTCAAATTAATGTTAGAATCTCATTGGAATTGGAACTGGAATGGTCAGGTTTCCTAAAAAAAGGACTATATTATAATTGATTGTATTTTCACTGGACGATCCCCTGTGTAAAAAAAAAATCAAAAAGAAAAACAAAGCACATGGAGAAGCAAAACAAAGATGAAATCACTGTCACTATTCTCAAGCTCAGTTTTCTCTCACCGTTAGGGTCCTAAAATAGTGACCATATGTAAGTCTTGTCAAGGAGCACTATTGTACCATATAGTTCACGTATTGCACTCGCATGTTTCTGATTCTTTTTCTAAAATTCCAAGGACATGACATGTATATTGGAGGTTAGGAGTTTGAATTGCGAGTCATTTTTGTTATTGTTTAGGACATAACTATTTGTTATCATCCTTCAATTTATTTTTGTGTGTTCAATTTTCACATTTAACAGCCTCTTTGCACTTTGGCTTCGTGATACTCTTTCAGGGAGGCCTGTACTGCAGCAGGGTGCAAACATACTTGTATGTTGCAAGAATGGATAGGTCAATTCAATCTGCAAGTAACTCTAATCTGTTATTCCCTGCAGTACAGTTTTAAATTAACATTCAGGTCAGCGATTTTGTCAGTTAGAAGTAAATTTTTAATATATAAACAATTTTTAAAATAATTTTTGTAATTTTTACTGTATTTGATCTGTATCATCACTTGGCATTCATGCATGATTTAATTCTTTTTAACTCCTGACCTCAAAAATCTCTTAATCTAATGTCAGATTTCATTATGGGTATTATTTGCCTTGGTTTATCATCTCCATAAATTTGTCTTTTTAGAGATTAATATCGGTTAAGGATTTGGTCACGTTGGTTTTTGAGCTTTTTGTAGACATTTGTGTTTATTGTCAATCATAGAAACTGAATACCACATTGCAATTTTCTTTCCCATTTCAGGTAGCATGGAGGAAGAGCTTGTCAACGCTCCGGCTAAGGAATGCAGAACGATAGATCAAGATCGTGGTGTTGATACCAAGGAAGACAGTACAGATGAAAATTCAGTTCGTCTGCTTGTTCAAGAAGAAGGAAGAGCCGCTCGTAATTTGATAGCTTTCAGTGTGCCATGCGACATGGTTCAAGTGGATACAGGTACCCAAGAAATTTAGATATTATTTTCAAAGAGTAAAATACACTTTAAATTATTTGATATTATTTCAATAACCTTAAGTTTGGCAAATACTTTAATTTTAAGGGTATAAATATAGTAGATGTGAATAGGATAACTATGTACTGGTTGTATTAACTTTCAGATTCACTTTATGCAGCTTAGTTATTTCCTAGTTTCTGCAGGATTCTCTTTCCAGACCTCCAGAGCTACTCCCTCCTCACCCACTCCCACTCATTCCCCTTCCCTGGTCTCCTCTTTCCTTCCCTCCTCTTTCCACTCCCCCTCCTCTCCCCCTCCTCCTTTCCCCAGCCGGTTGTCTTCCCACACCTTTTACTTGAGTGACCGCTGACCAATGTTTTCAGTTTGTGCAAACGGCTTATCTCTGTTGTTTTTATTACTTCTTTTGTTTGTTCTTTCAATAGCAGTAAGAGTAGATTGGTACTTGAATGGCTTCCCATACTTAAATTATAGATGATCTAACTTATTGTTTTCAGGAAAAATATCTAGAAAACCACCATCATCCCCAAGAACGGTCCAGGAGATGAAGAAAGATGATGCAGCACCTCGAACAACAAAAAGGACTTCTGATACTTGTGCTCCTGGGTCCAGATTTCGATCAGCATCAACTGGAAGAGATAAGAAATCAGGTAATTTTTTTCTCTCATTAATGGAGGTAATTTTGTGCTTCATAATGATTATGTTCTCTGTAAATCCCTGTTATTCTTTAATTGCACAGAATTACAAGCAAGATATTGGGCTTTTTTGTTTGGAAACTTACAAAGAGCTGTTGATGAAATCTACCAGACATGTGAGACTGACGAAAGTGTGTCTGAGTGCAAGGTACGTTCATTTGGTTTGATATAAAGTTATTGATTGTTGGTTGCTCAACAGACTTGATTTTGTTACGATGTGATACTTTTGACTTTCTTACTATTTTTTATAATTACTTTAATACTTTCATAATTTTTTTAATACAGGAAGTTATACTAGTTTTGGAAAACTTCACAAAAGACTTCCACAATTTGATTGAATGGTTTCGTTTGAAGTGGGAGTATGAAAAAACGCCACCACCGCAAAGACCTAATTCACTTGCCTGGGAAGTTAGAAAGTCATCCCCTGGCAAGGTAACGAAAATTTTGCCCCATTTTTTATTTTTTTTATTTTGTGCTTGATATAGACTAATTTTCCCTTATTGTTTTTGCAGACACAGACACATACATTGTCATCATTTAGTAGTCCTGTGAAAAGAGTATTAAACTTTGGAGATGCTATTGAAAAGGATCGACAACAACAAAATACTGATAAAATATCTGATACTTTTAAGACTGGAAAATGCAGTCCTATCATTCCCCCTGTTGTAGAAGACCAAGAAATCTCATCATTTGAACCTGTAATTCTCTGTACCAATGGGGACTGTGGTGATGTAATGATCACAAATAATAATGAAGGTGGAGAAATAAATGCTGTTCAGGAAGAAAATTCTGCCAAAAAGGAAGAGTTACCAATAATAGCACATGAAGTAAAGTCTGATGCCAGTAAGGAGCCATGTATTCGTGATTTGACTAAGGAGATCAATGCAGAGAATGAAGAGTCTTGCACTGGTTGTGTTGCAGTCAATAGTATTCTAGTCAGCAATGTAGAAGGGGACCGCTGCAATAGTGCAGAGGTTTTGCTCAGCAATGATTCTGCATCAGAAGCATTACCTCCTGGAATGACAAGCCAAGCATGTCAAACTGATCCAGAACTAGAGGACGTTGTCACTGATCCATGCAGCAATCCAACAATGATTGATAAAGGTGTTGGAACATCAGGTCTTACAGCAATCAAAATAACAACTCCCTGTCGATCCCTTGCAAGCACTGTCAGTAGAACTCTTCATTCATCTACTGCAAATGCTAACCGAACTTCTCCTTCGGGCACCTCATTCTCAACATTTGCTGGTGTTACTACCAAGTGTCCTCCAGCAACAGTATCAAGAATAACATCAAGTAATGCCACAAAGAATGTGAATCCATCTTCAAAATCTGTGATGGCTGCAGTAAATCACATCCCAAAATCTACACATATTAATGTCCCAGCAGGTGGCTCAACCCTTGTCAATTCCTCCGCAACCAAAGCACACGCTGGTACGGGACCTGCAGTGTCAGGAAATGTAGGGACAAGGACTGTTGCTCCTGTTACATCAGCCATAATATCTGCATCTGTTCCTGCTGTTCCCAAAGCCTCATTGGCTGCGATTGTTACCAAACCATCCACAGCAAGTGTTGTAAAAAGTAATGCAGTGAAGATCCCTTCTCATGTGTAAGAGTTGCCTGAGTAATATTTTTGTGATTTGTCTGCTCTTAAGTGAACTAATCAATTGATTCCTAAATTGTCTTCTATTCTAAAAACAGGTCATCTGCACCTGTTAGTAATCAAGCACTTGTTCGTCCTTCTGGTCCTCCTCGGCTCCAACGCAGCCGAACAGTTGCTGAAGTCTCCCGACCTAATCGATCTGGTGCCTACAATCGATCTGGAACTTCTAGACAAGTGAGTCATACTCTTTTTGACTTCATATCTTATGAGAAATAATGTTATTCTGATATTGATTGAATTCAATATTTTCATTGCAGTCTAATAATGGTAACAATGCTGGCCAATTCATGCAGTCCCGAGGAATGAAATCCCTTGATTCAAATGTGGACGCTCAAAAATCCAGAATTAGAGAAAAAGCAAGGAACACCCAGAACAGCAGTGCAGTGGATGGAAATCAAAAGAATGAGACAGGTTAGAATTGTTTTATTTATATAGGTAAATTGAAGCATGACATGTAATTGTGTAGGTTTTGGAGCATTCAACTAATTTGAATGCAAGCACAATATTTTTTTATTATTATTAAAATTCTGAATCAGAATAGTTGTTGAATAGTCCACAGAAACAATATACTTTCTTATTGTTCAGAAAATTGTTTGTAACTAACGTGAAGGACATACACAGATGAGATTAGCTCAGCGTAATATTTTATTATTATTAACGTTAGTTCTTCTTTTTTATGTATTTCCCCTTTTCTTTCAGATGATTCTGGATGGGAAACAGTCAAAAATCGTTCTCGCTGGCGATTAAGTTATAATTACAATCCAAAGCTTCGATTCAACAAACCAACCAGTGCGGTCTCGCTTCCAGCTCTGATTATTGTTGATGACATGGATGATTATCCCTCTGCTAACACCTCATCACTGAGCATAAAAAATTGTGAGGATGTTTCATCACATCGTAGGCACTCTGAGAAATTAGAGCCCTTTCCTCCTGATGAAGATAGTTTCAAGAAAAGTCTCAAACCCAAATCAAATGAAACACCAAAATCTGGGAAGGTCAAAGTTGAGAAGACAACAAGCAGCAATACCAAGCAAGCATCAGGAAAGAAAGCTGGAAGCGATCTGAAGGATGACAGAATTAAAGCTGTGTCAAGAAATAAGGCACAGGTGTGTATGTAGTGATTACCTTATCAGAATCTTGCTCATGCTCTTATAATTTTGATCAGATAGTAATCTTTATATCTCTTTTTTGTAGCTTTCAGCTGGAAAAGGTTGTAAGAAATTTGAAAACAATCCACAAAATGCAGAAAGACAAGATGATTTTAAAGAATGCACAAATGCAAACAAAGAACATCCAGAGAACCCGGTAAAACCTTTGAAGGAAAATGGCATCGATCCATCTGATTTAAACTTTGATTTTTCGTGGAAGTCCTGCAATGGAAATAAACCAAATGATCTTGACATCGACTCACAGCTCAGTGGAGATGAGTCATCCGTAGGTCCAAGAACAAGTTCAACCACAACTCCAACCACAATGACTCCTGCTACCACACCTGCTACTCCAACAACTCCTACCAATTCAGCTTCAGAAAGTTTGGCTTTTCTTCGAGACAGCGATGGTGGAACAGATAAGTTAATGTATGTGCATTGTGCACGATATCAGACGTTCCATTTTATTTCAAAATAATGTCATGATGACGAAAGCTCTCATTTCTCATATTTTCTCTTCTTATGATGCAGATCTGATGACGAAGACCTGATTGCTGAAAGCACCCTTTTGAAGGAAGAGGAACGAAAGAGCCAGCAATTGTATGAAGAGGAAGCCAAGCTTCAGCAGCAGATTGATGAACTTCAATCTGGGGAGCTTGAGGTTGAGGTGAGTTTAATTTCTTTGGCCAAAAAGGGAATTGCTTCAATTTTGCTTTGATTGGAATTATACATTTTTTTTCTCTAGGTCGAAACAGATGGTGAGACTCAGATTGGAACTGAAGAGGAGGAGGAAGAAGAGTTGTTAGTTGGTGATGAGCCCCGTGATGGTGAGGTTGACACTATGTCACTGGAAGCCCGATACGAAAATATGCTAGAAGGTAAGTTCTACTTAATTTGGGAAAGATTAAGTATTGATGATAGTCTCAACAAATTCCTGAAAATGTGTCTGCAAGTTGACTGTTTTTAAGAGGATGAATTTCATTTCTGAGCTTGAAGTATATTTTGAGATTTAAAATTTTCACTTTCCATTGTTATTACTGCAAACAAGAGCATGTATGCATGCAAAGTTGAATTTAAGTTGCAATTTTCTATTTCTTGAGTGAAGCACTGCTTCTATAGGAGTTTGAAGGTTGTATTCTTCTAAAAGTTTATTAATTTTGGTCAAAGCACTCTTGATTTTTATTTTTCATATGATTTTACTTTTCTTCTGGTTGTGGTCGTCAGCCTCTTAATTTTTGAACTAACCCTCAAGTAACAGGTTGAGGTGTCTTTGAATATCTGTCTTTCTCTCCTTTATTGTGTTTTGTCTGTACAGACAAGGAAAAGTAACTTACATAAATTAATGCTGAGAAGATTTTCATGAGATAAAGTCTACATTTTAATTTCTTTTTCTTGCTTTCTGAGCATTTTTGTTTCATTATTTCATTTCAAATAGGACACATTCTTGTAAATAATATACTGTACAAATTGCGAAGTGAACAATACTGCTAGCTCCTTTTATTTATTCTTTTGTTCTCTTTTGTTGGAGTATAGCTGTCAGAATTGAAGCTTCTGTACTGTAATTCTTGCCCTATTTCAATATACTCTTATATGCTTATTTAGGAATATGTTTTCTTATCCACTGTTGCATGTTTTTGTTACCAAAAAAAAGCAAGCTATTATCCATTATATTGTAATTTGGTTTACATTTTATATGTATGCTAGACAGGATTTGGCAGGAGCGTTTGGAGAGGATAAAAAAATATGAAGAAATGTCAGCCAGAGGTTTGTTACTTAGTATTGTATGGCCTCACTCACATATAGTGTGCTCGCATAGGGAGGGCCGCTAGACAGCTCGCTCCAGTTTGTCGCTCATATTTGTGCTCGTTTTTGGCAGGGGTATTGTGGTTTGCCTGTGTGTTCCTCTGAAATTCCAACTTCATCTTCCATATTTTATGTTGTGGTGATGGAGTAATGAGTTGCAGTGCTAAGAGGGCGCTGTCCAATGGAAAGAAAGTCCTCATGCCCTTCTTTGTTTTATCCTTTAATGTGCAGCCCTTTGCAGAATCCAGGTACCTCAAGAAATGATTGGCCCGGTGGAGGAATTAAAGCTCAGCTTGCGCTTATGCTCGGGATTACACACTTTCGCTCTGCAAGGCTTGAAAAACTTACTTCTCAGTCATTGCAGTCAAATGCTTTGGAGCAGAGGTTCGGTTGGGTTGGTTGTGCTTGGTGTTTTCTATATCTTTGTCCCCATCCACCACCCTTGAATACCTTGTTTGGGTGTAATTTGCCAGGCAGAATCATCCACACAGAATTTTCATAAGCAGAATACTCTGTGCATTGTTTTGGTTCCTAAGTTTATATTTTATGGTATCCATGGTACTAACTGATCATGCTTGAAGCAATGAAATCGATTTCATGTGCTTTAGCTGCCTAGCTCACAATACTTAACATGTATTTCAAGGCATGATATCAGATAGCTAACAAAATTCTTTCAAGTGGTGAAGGAAGATCATTGATTGTCACTTTGTTTATTTAGTTCTTGCTGTCATCTTCATTTTTTCAGGTAGACTTCATAATCTGTTTTGAAGTTGTTCAAATGGATCATTAAGAAATTGAGTGATACTTCATATTGTTCCTATTTCAGTTGTTCATATTCAAAACATATATATTACTTTTATTTAATTTTTTCTCAGATATTGCTGGAGTGTATCATTTCTTTGAGCAGACCTGTTGCTTTCAGGACTTTCATGGGCTGAACGTATGGATACACTGGAGCAATTAGAGGCTCTTGTGGCAAGACATCCGGGCCGCGCCCTTCAATTGCACCAAAAGTTATCAAGCCCATCTCGATCCAGAGCCATCACCCTGCCAGAAACATTGCGGCGGTTCCAAGCTAGACAAGAGAAAGCTCAGCTAAAGAGGGAAAGACTGCTTCAGTTGAAGAGTCAGAAGTTAAGAGATTTATTGAATAAGGTAAAATTACAAGTTTGATCTGTACTTTCTCTTGCAATAGAATTAAATTGTTTGACTTTCTGTAAGATTAATTTTTTGACAAGGTTGGTGAAGTGAAAGCAGCTCAAGAACAACTTACTGAAGATCGCCGAGTTCGCCTGGAAACAAAGTTAAAGCGAGCTGAGGAAAATAGAAACCTTCACTTGAAATCCATAAAACGCAAAGCTCATGATGAAGAAGAAAAATTGAAAGAAATCGCTTTCATTAACGAGTTAGAAGCTCAAAATAAAAGACATGATTTCTTTGCATTGAGACAGGTGAACAAATCATATCAACCTTATCATCTTATCTTTCCTGACACTTTTGATAACTTTTGACATTATTTCTCTTTTTTGTCTTTCAGGAACAAGAAGAGAGGCTACAAGGCATAGCTGAAGAACGTCAGCGTCGACAGGAAGAGAAAGCTGCAAAGGAGGCAGCTGTTGAAGAGAGGAGACGTGCTTTAGAAGCAGAACGTTTGCACAAATTAGAAGAAATGCAGGCACGCCGCAAGCGAAGGGTTGAGCGAATTCACAGGGAACAGATGGAAAAAGAAAAGGAAAGACTAGAGGCAGCTCGTGAGAAGGCCAGGTAAATTTCATTATTTAATTTTGTGTATAAAATTAATTGATTTCCAAGCTACTGACAATTTTAAACTTTCCAGGGACCGGGAGGAGAGGCTCTCAGCACTGCATGCTGCCCAGCTGGCCACTCAGGAAGAGCTTCAGAAGAAAATCCAGCAGAAGCAGGAGGACTCAGCAAGGCGACATGAGGAGAATATTGAGCATATCAGACAGCGGGCTTTGGAATCAGCAGTACTTCGCTATGCAGATGATGCCGCTCCTGCCTTGGAGCCGTACCGCATTAAGAAGCTGTGCACACTCTGCAATGTCCTGGTATGTGTCTGGAACAACATTAGAATACTTTTGTGAGGGGAAGGAAAGTAACGACAATTTGTTCCCCTTCGATTCTTTTCCCATTTTACTTCTTGCTAGCTGAGCCATAAACTGTGACATTTGTTCCTGTGTTGTCTAGATTGGGTCAGAGGTGTACCTCCTGAGCCACTTGAAGGGTAAGAGTCACCAAGAAGCTCTTCGCAAATCAGCCAGCGGACGCAGCAGTGCTACAAGTGACAGTCCCAAGGATGATCTACATCACATCACAGAGGCTCCTCCCAATTGCATTGATGAGAAGCAGGAACGCTATAAGGAAAGACAACGAGCCCTCAAGAAACGGGCAAAGAAGTTACGCTTGAGAATGACTGCAAGGTACTTCCTGTACTATTTGTCATGAACTTATTACACCTTAGAAGAGAGAGCTTGTTTTAATGTGTGGACTTTGCAGAGGTCAAGAGTATGAAAACTCCATTGGAAATAGTGGAAAAGTGAACTCCCCTAACAGCTCCAGAATTCAAAAATGCCTGAAAGATGTAGAGAAACTTCATAGCACCCAAGGGGTCGGTCAGTGGCCAAACAATGCAGTCACCTTATTGGAGAGAGCCCTTGCTGAGATAAACAGGATTCTTGACAAAAAGGTACTTACAGAAAAATGGACCCATTTTGAAAAGATGGAAGACCTAATATATTAATTTTACAGTATTGTGTCTGCTTTTGCCATGTTTTTTGCAGGAAAAGACCGATCAAGCAGCTTTCCATTCATTTAGTGGATTTTCTATCATCTGTAATATTCTAAGTCTTGGTTTGAATGTTCCACAAGGCATGGCACCTTACCTCCCATCTAAGTAAGTGACGTTGTTACATGGCATATTCTGTATCCTATCCTATTACAATTGAAAAATAAATAAATCATAATGTACTTTTTTTCTGATTTTTCCAGATGTTATGTGACAGCTTGTACCACTCTGAGTTTGGCCTGCCGAGACCATTCTCCAAATGCTGACTTTGTTTTGCTTTCAAATCGAATCTCAGTCATCCTTGATCTGCTGATGTGCCGGCTGATGGTAAGTGCCGACCTAGCCGACTTGTAGCTCTCCTGGTTTGGAACGCCATTTCATTCTGTTCAATTAACTTCCAGGAAGTTGTCCCGGACAATGAAGAGGTCACTCAGACCTGGAACAGCGATGGTCTGCCTGCAGATGCTATTGCAGGTGAGAGAGACTTTGGCATGCGAGGTGACCGCACACCTCACACCAAATTTCACCTCTTCTCATGCGGTTATTTCTTAATTGTATTCATTTCTTAATTTTTTTTTTAATTTTTTTAAAATTATTATTTTAGTGGCCCTTATGAAGTTATTGGCTTTGCTGCTGGCGTTCGCCACGGAGGAAGCGACCAGCGTGCGAGCGAGAGATGTGGTCAGGTGAGTGAATTGGCTGCAAACATGGAGTCAGGCCGGGCTCTCGCTGCTCTATCGAGAGCTCCTTCTGGAGCAAGTGAGACAGAGCAGAGGTTGGGCTCGCGCTCGCCTCTGTAGGCCACTTGGGGAGGGTTAGCAATTCCTAGCTCTATGTCTCTCTCACAAACTTGGGAAGCAGCTTTGGACTGCTTTTTTGTCACAATTTTCTGAGTCTGCCATGTGATATTTATTTGGAAAAGTAACTTCAATCCATCAATGTATGAATTTTGGTTTTGAGCGACATGAACTTAATTTGTCGAAAATCCGAAAGAAAGGCCTTATCGCTTGCCTGAAGTTAATAAGCGTGCAAAGCAAACTACGACTCCATTGGTTTCATCACCTAGGCTACCTCGAGGGTGAAATCTCCGAACACCTGCGTCGTAGACGTAAAGGCGTGGCGTGTCGGGGCGGGGCGGGGCACCACCGGTGCTACAGCACACCGCAACCATTGCCGCCTCCCTGTGCACCAATTAGATTACAAATTCCCTCAAAGTCCATCTACTGCTCCCCCACCGCATACCCCTCCAGTGTGCTCCCCGCCCCCCAGCTTCCCTCTCATCTCTTGCTCTCTGCTGTCGTTTTATCTCGCTTCGTCCGCCCTTCGCTATTGTAATGAAATCATGAGAAAAATACTTCCTCCTCATTTGCACGAATATTGCTAATCCGCCGGAGGACCTTGCG
>CABIKL010001456.1:0-15353 GCA_902196195.1 Aptinothrips rufus
GGGAATCCCTCATGGGACCTCAATTGGCAGAACTGGTGCCGCAAGCTCGGAGAGGAAGTCGCTACGGGCGGCTCTGTTGCTGCTAAATTTGTTGTTGATTATTTAGTTAGCGTTGTAACGTTAAGGTGTTTCTTGGCTCGGACAGGTACCGCTACTACCAGAACGTGTGCACGACCAGCTACTCGTTCGTGTGGTGGGACTGGCCCCGCTGGCAGCGGGAGCTGGATTGGATGGCTCTGAACGGCATCAACCTGGCGCTCGCGTTCACGGGGCAGGAGGCCGTCTGGGAGCGAGTGTACCTGCAGCTGGGGCTGGACCGGCACGACGTGGACCGGCACTTCACCGGGCCCGCCTTCCTGGCCTGGTCAGTATGGCCGCTCAGGGCTCACCTGGATACTGAGCAAAGAAACGCGATGCGCTTAATTTCTCATGTCACGACTTTCATTGTCATAAACTGGTCTGGCGGGGCAATCGCAGCAGTTGCCTCCCAAGTCACTATAGTCAAGATGGCGGGACAGCCATCACGTTTCTTTGCCCAGTATCCGCGGGTCTTTCACTGCACGGGCCGAGGGAGAGGAGTGTTGATGTTGTTGTTGTTTGTGTTGTTGCAGGCTGCGGATGGGCAACATGCGGGGCTGGGCGGGGCCGCTGCCCGCCGCGTGGCACGCGCACTCCCGCGTGCTGCAGCAGCGCATCCTGGCCCGCATGAGGCAGCTGGGCATCACGCCCGTGCTGCCCGCCTTCGCCGGCCACGTCCCCCGGGGCTTCGACAGGTGAGCGCCGCTAAGCGCCGCCAGTGTTGCCATTCATTTTCAGAGATTTAAAGATACAGAAATCTTTTGTACAAAAATTTGAAGTCTTCTTGAAAATCTAGAAAATTTGTTTTTATCGATGGATTTGTAACAACAAGCTCTGTGCTCGCAGACTTTTCCCCAATTCATCCACCACGCCGTTGCAGAGATGGAACAACTTCCAGAACGAGTACTGCTGGTGAGTTCGAGTCGAGTGAGTCTGTCGGTGACATTGTTCGTGAGTTCCATATGCGTCGCTTGGTGATTCCAGCCCGCTGCTCCTGGATCCGACGGACCCCGCCTTCCACCGGGTCGGCACGCTCTTCATGAGGGAGGTGGGTGAAACAGAGATCAAAACCCGTCAACCAAGGACTTAAAAAAAAAATATTCAAAATTTAATTTAATTTTGAGACCTATTCCAATACGCGTTTCGTTGCGCTTCCTGATATTTAGAATTATGTCTCAAAATGACGTCCAAAAATATGTCTTTTACCCTTGGAATCTCAGAGTTCTGTGCGGCGGCCTAGGCAGCCTCTAAAGGTTGCGGCCTCGCACAGCACTAGTAGCCTCCTGTCCTGTGTCCTTGTGCAGCTGATAGCCGAGTTCGGCACCGACCACATCTACAACAGCGACACGTTCAACGAGATGCAGCCCTCGGACGGCCGCCCCGAGTACCTCGCCCAGGTCGGACGCGCCATCTTCTCCTCCCTCGTCGACGTGGACCCCAAGGCGGTCTGGTGAGTGGCGGGGAAGTCCACCCCCCATTACATATTGGCGCTCCGTTCCTGCCTTGCGTCCAGTTCTGAAAAGGCATTTTTTAAAAATGGCGCAGGATGATCCAGAACTGGCTGTTTGTCCACGACGCGCCCTTCTGGACGGAACCCAGGGCGAAGGCGCTGCTCACTTCGGTTCCGGTGGTAAGCTTGACGCGTATTAGAGTAATGGCCCTATTTTGGGCCACTGGCCCTAATTCGAGCCACCCCCTTAAAATCATTTGCTGGCAACTCTCGATTCCAAGCGACATGAAAATTTAAAGGTTCACATTGTAAACTCTTCATTTTTTTTGTCGCCTGCGACCTGACGTAGCCTGCAAGTAATTCAAATGGGGTGGCTCGGATAAGGGTCAGTGGCCCAAAATAGGACCATTACCTACTCTAGAAATGAAGAAATCATCTTAATAATAGTGTACATACTAAGGTCTGGCAGCACTGCACTCTAGCGGCAAGTAGGTGAACGCTCATGCACTGTGCATCCTCTTATGGTTAGAAGGCATACTAAGCTCCCGTGATACTGCACTCTGGCGGGGAGAAGACGAACTACTCAGCCCTTCCCTTCCTCTCCGGTGCCCTCCGCTTTCCCCTGTCCCTCATCCTTCTTCTCGTGTCGTTTCTCCTCGTCAGGTGTTGTGTTCCGTGGCGTGGACAACCGATCTCGCTGCATTTATTGAAAGTTCGATCTGTTTGTAATCCAAAATGTTTTTCAAGAAGAGGAAGTTAATTAGGATGTACAAGATTGGCTGAAAAGCAACAAACTCGGGGCTCTTAATAATACATACTTTTAAAAGTATGTATCTTCCATGCGGCCGGAACTTTGGTTAATGGACTTTTATTTTGACGATTTTTGTAATTCTTGAACAATGTCGTAAATTGTTTCACACCGGTATGCGTTTTCTTTCTTTCAGGTGTGTGTGTGGGGGGGGGGGGGGGGGGGTGATCTCGCAAACTATTTTGAGAATTGTTTCGAATGCGTGAAATATAACGAAAGTATGGTGGCGATAGTATAACCTTTCTAAGGTTTTGTGGTTACAAGTGATATTAGTTTTAAACGTACACTTTTGAAGTTTGTGTGGCTAGTTATATCCGCTCAAAACTCAGATTTTAATCAGGTGCCGGTGTTTTAACGATTGTCATGGTCTGCACTTAGTATATTATGTTCACGAGCTCCATGGTACTGCAACCATATTTTTGCTGTTCATGTTCACTACATAGGTCAGCTGCTCACTGAGTGTGGCGATACTTTGCGCCTCTCCAAAGACTTGATCAGGGAAGCAATCCCATTAGTTGGCCCCCGGGCCAGATTTTTGGATTGCTTGGCGGCACTAGGGCTGCCAGAGAGGTATTCATAGCACACTGAGTGTAACGCAGCTCACATTCCTTACCGTATTAGTTGTAACTGTAGCTAAGTTTATTGACCAGTAAGTTTGCATTCACTTGTAATGATTTAGCACCTTTAAATGCTGCCTTCTATTTTTTTTTAGGATGCTGCAGTAACTTAACTGCCTGCAGTCGACGGGAAAGAGCCTGAAGTGTGGCGGGTATTTTCTTTGGGTCCCGACCAGGAGCTGATCCCTGCAGACACTGAGAACCAGCGTTCGACTCCTGATGAGGTAAAAGTATTTCCTTTTTAAAAAAATTCATAAACATTCTGTTGTCTGTTGGGATGTAAAAGTAATTCCTTTCTTGGAACAATTGAAAACAATCTATAGCCACTTTATTTTACTTTCATGAACCAATTAATGTGTGCAATTTCTTCCTTTGCAAAGATTTATTTATGTTTTTCTTTCACCACATCACATTAGCATAAGAGCTGTCTTACGATTCAGCTATTTTGTAAACGCAATTCTTCAAAGCATATAGATTCTGTCCCTTTCCAGAAGCCTGCAAGCAGGATCGTGTTACGTTCTGTGCCTGTGAATGACAAAGCTGAGTTAAGCCACCAGACACATACTCGATACCAGAATTGCTCCAGTATTGGTCTGTAACTCCTCCCCTCAGGTGTAAGATTCTGAGAGAGACCCGGCCCTACCAAAGTGGAAAAAAGCAGCAACCACAACAAAAGCAGCAAGACTCAAATACCGAAAATGATGATGACTAGGACACATTATTTGTGAGCGAATACTTGAAGGAGAGGAAAGTATTGCCTTACAAGAGGGGACACTGGTTGGTAAGTTTATGTCAGCTACTCTATAGTCTATAATAGCATTAGAGCTTAATTTGGTTTTAATTTCTTGCCTTGTTTGTTTTGTTTTTAAATGGGACAAGATTTTCAGGAAAGATTTCCAGGGAGAAAAAGGGGTCTCATAACTAAATGGGAGACTGCGAAGCTGGACATGACAGGTAAGGATTTAAAAGAACTAATGGCGTCCAGAGGTTGAATACATGTTTCATATAGTTGGTATTGGACTCAACACCTTACATTGAATGTTCTGTGAACCAGTTTGTTCAGGAAAGCTTAGATTTTCTTAGTGAAAACAAACTTGTTCTATATTGTACTTGTTTTATATTAATGTGGCCAAACTATTTATTTTATATTTATGTATTTTGAACGTAAGACTTATTGTGACGTCTAGCAAGAGGATTCTCGACGACGACTTGACGCAGGCCCTAGCAAGCGATGTAGTCGCTGTGCAAGGCGCCGCCTGCCTCGACTTCGACACTCTGGACTTCGAGGCATCCGCACCCCTGCCGCTGTCCCGAACAAGAAGACAGTCTCCGTGGCCGAGGAGCCGCTTGCGTCGTGTGTCAGGAGCCTCGTCTCCCTGTTCGATGACGACTCAGGCCGGGGTGTGTACTCCCCGCACCCCCTGACAAGACAAGAAGAGCAAGAAGCTGACCCAGGATGCCCTGACGTGCATGGAACATACTGCTGTGTTAAGTTATATAATTTCTCAGTTATTTCCGGTGTAAATAAATGCGTTATAACCTAATGTATTATTCTAAGAGAGCACAAATGAGTACCGATACAATTTCCTCATCGATAAATTATCCAAGAGCTTCACGCCGACATTGCCATCCTCACAAACGTAACTTATTTTCACAGTATTTTCTTTTCTCCACTTCGATAGCGAAACTCCCACAATTTCAAAAGTAGTACCGACCAACGTTGCGTCGCAGAAAAAGCTGGGTGCGGCCACTTTCAGACATGCTGGAAGTAGAGTGGAACGAATCTTCAAACATCGGTAAAATTGTTTGCTGCGTTGTGTTCTACCGATACTTAATTACACAATTTCTACTAAATTGTTTCTACATTGTTACTGAAGTGTTACTGGACTAATAGGGTACTCAAAAGGAGCCTCAAACGGAAATAATAAATAGGCGAGAATCACAAAACTTCCTGCCCCTTGCCCCGGGGGGGGGGGGGGGGGGGGGTTAGAGGAAGCACTGCACTCCCCACCCCCTGCACAGGCAAGGGGCCGGGACTTTTGTGATTCTCGCCGATTTCTTACTTCCGGTTCGGGCTCCAATGGAGTACCCTATTCGAGTAATGTTGAAAATTGAAAACAAGATACTACTACATACTGAGAGCGAGGAGTCGCCGCCAGCGCGCCTGCGCAGAGGGGGGACGGGGGCCGGGGGAAGCGACAGTGATTAGCGGCCTGGCTGGGAACGCCCGGGCAGTGAAGAGGTGCACCCCGGATTACCGCAGAGCGCAGTGAGAGGAGGCGGGAAGGCCTGGCTCAGCCGCTCGGTTCCGAAGGGGGCGATCTGCCGCCCAGCGCTGTTCTCAGCACTGCAAGTTTCAAAGCTCCAAATTGAAGGGCCGTCCTTCAACCTTATGAGAATTAACCATTGGCCATTCCCACGAAACTTACTGTGAGATTAGACGCTCAACTAGACGCTGTTTGAACGCGGATGACTTTCAACGCACCATCTAGGATGTACGGCAATGAACGACACCAAGATTCTAACATTTCGTTGAGACTAACTTTTGCGGTTAGTTTATGTCTCCACAAAATGTTAGAATCTTGGTCTCGTTCATTGCCTTACATCCTAGATGGTGCGTTGAAAGTCATCCGCGTTCAAGTAGCGTCTAGTTGAGTACTCTGGAACACTTCAAAGTGAGTCGCGCTTAGTCCCGCTCCCCAGCCCGAATCTGAGTACAGCGCTGGGCGGCAGAGCGGCCGAGAGAGCGGGGCCGTCCCGAGCAACTCACCACGGCAGGCCTTCCCGGCCCTCTCACTAAGCTCCGCGGTACAGTAATACAGTATGTCGATTGCAATGTGTTAGTACAGTCTGCGAAGGAAATGTGGCGCGGACATGTGCCGTGTGGCTTAGCGGGCTCGCTGCCTCACACCCTCTTAACCTTCCCCATCGAGCCTAACATAAACCTAGCGTAGAAATTTCAGGAACGTTGCCTTTCCAGTCAGACTGAACTAAGGTCTGGATTTTAACGGCCGCTACGCTGGCTACCCTACTCTCCCCCCAAGCCCCCCACACCCGCCGGTTCAGCCTCAGCCCGACTCTAACTCAGGTCAGTGCGCATGCGCAGCTACATGAGGAGCGCAGTTCCAACCGTGCAAAATTCGAGACCTTAGTTCAATCTGCCTATGAAGGTTTGATACCGTAATCAAGGGGATATCATGACACGCCTTCAGTGGGAACGTTCTAAAAACACTGAACGCACCCAAAACTGCTTTACGTAAAAAAACATAAATTGTCTCCCGAAACGTGCTTTAACCTCGTCCATATACTACGTAATCAGGCGATTTCACCAATACCTTGCTAAGCGGAAAACTCTTGACCGGCGAGCTTCCAAGTATGCCTTAGCAGTGTATTTGTGACGTCACCTGACTACGTAGCATGTGGACGAGCCTATTAAAACACACTGTCCAGTCCGTCTCTGGGAAAGGCGCCGTTTTGATGGCATGTGCGTGACCCTTTTTTAATTTAATGTAGTCATTTAACATAATTGTCGTAAAAATTCATGGCAATATGACATTAAAATAACTTTAAATGCGATCCTGTCCGATATTGGATTCGACTGCGACGAGATTTAAATAATGCAAACGGGATCATAGTGAGACTAAAATCCAGTCATTTCTTAGAATAATGGTCCTATTTTGGGCCATTGGCCTAATTAGAGCCACCCCCTTAAAATCATTTGCGGGCAACTCTCAATTCCAAACGACACGGAAATTTAAAAGTTCACATAGTAAACTCTTTGATTTTTTTTGTCGCCTAGGACCTGAAGAAGCCTGCAAGTGATTTAAAGGGGGTGGCTCGAATTAGGGCCAGTGGCCCAAAATATGGCCAATACTCTACACAACGAAAACGTGCCGTGGAAATCGGATAAGACAGATGTGTTTGTCTTCAGTTCCGGTTCGGTTTAGGAACACATGCGAGTACCCAAACAACCGAGCTAACGACACTACTTTGAAGAAGACTACACAACGCTAGAAACACACGGTACTGTATTACTTCATAAGCTGTCTGGTGATAAGGTCACGCAATCATTACGGTACGCAGTGAGCCTCGAATACCATGCCAAGCAGTATGTTCGGCCCACATGCTGAGAGGCTGCCGCACAGAAGGGTATTCGTGACGTCACCGTGTACAGACCGCGTCACGTAAATAATGGATAACTCCCAGAAAACTCTCCAAGACTTGAAAAACATTTGGGACTGTACACAGTAATTCGCAGTTCCATTCAAAGCCGAAAACCATCGTGGCTCGGAGCTCGACTGCCACAACTCGATTCGAAGCTCTCCACATCAGCGCGTCGAGCACGTGGGAAGGTTTGAAAGTGAGCTCAGGGGAGCTACGAATCAACTCGTAGAAGTCAAGCTCCGAGCTCCGACGCATCTCGGCTTGGAATGGAAACTAACTCCCTCAGACACTGCGACCTGTACTCACCACAGCACGCCCCTGCCTGCTTGAGATTGACTTTCAGCCGACAAGCTGCGAGCGAAGTAGAACATGGCCGCCATGTTGAAGATACTTGACCGGAGGAGAGCACACCACTGTACACTGCACGGAACTGACACGGAGTACCCAATGCTCACTGCGACCTCACTGTCTGGCTGGAAGACGTTGACTGACGCTGGCGGCAGGCGGCCGACACAGTGCAGCCTGCTGCAGCAGCAGCCCGCAGGCTCGCCAGATCCCGAGTGAGCCGAATCGCTCGGCTCGGGAGCCGAGCGCGCCCGACCAATGAGATTGCCCAGGATCGCCCGCCTCAGTTTCACCTCTTCAGACTGCCCAAGCCCAAAGTGACCCAACTCAACATAAATCGACCTAAATCACCCAAAGCTGCAAATTAAAGTCTTGCGCACAACTTTCAGTGTAAACGAAAGTCACGAAAATAAAACGTAAGTCGTCCGTCTAGTCTCCATTCTGTTCATTTTGAAACACAACTACTCGTAAGCAACGACTTTTGACCTAAAAATCTGGTCTTTTGATCTAAATTCATCCCGAATACAGAGCCCTTTATTGGTGTCCCAAAAATATTAACATTATAAACGACTTCCCACAATTCTCTTGTCACAAAATACGAAATGATTGTACAGTTACGATTTAACGACGAATAACCCTTATTTATCGATTGCTTTGAGTCACAAAGTTCATGTCGTAGTTTCATAGTTGTATAGATAAGTTTGTATAAGTATGATAGAGGTTCTAAATTTCACGAATGAAGTTCGAAGTGTTACGATCACGCGTCATTTTACGTAAAAGTACTTAAGTTTGCAAAGCGATCGTAATGTTTACAAAAATAGTAAGGTCGAAGTCGGCGAATAGAAATCGTAAGTTAATGATCAAATCCGCCAACGAAAAAATAGAAATCGTCAAATTACTACTTCGCGCGCAGTGAAGGTTGGTCTACGTATTAGAAGAAATGTTTTAGAGTTCTTTTTGTAATTAAACACTCAACACGGAAAAAATGCATCTAAAGAGGGTCTACTTGACGTCTAAATAGTTTTTTTCTGTACACTTTTAATACCTCAATACAGAAGTCTACTAGTTGTCTGCAGACGTCTTCCGGTAGACGTAGGCTCAATTTAGGCATACATTAAACGTCTCTGTGCATCTACATCTAGTCTGACGCGTTAACTGATCAGTGTAGATTTTGTAGATGTAAGGTACAGTATATGATCTACAAGATTTAGTGGACGGCTATTTTCCGTGTGGGGCCCCCTCCTCGTCAGCTCCCCAGGCGTACAAGAGAGCCAGAGCGATGATGGATGATTACGATGAAAGGATGAAAATAAACACAAAAATACTTTTAAAAAAAAAAACAATTTAGTTTTAGAACGAAATTAAAGCCTGCTTAGGCGGTTGATGTTAAAATCAAACTAAGCCCTATATAAAATTGTTCTTATCCAATAAATCAAACTTTCAATAAGTAGTAATGTTAGCTGAATACTAGCTGGGAATAAATCAGTCATATGTGATCATGCATGGCGCCATATTGGACACATCACGGGTTCGTATTTGGCGCGATACATGACAGTTCATTTTGAGAGCTGTACCAAAATGGCCGGGGAAATCTACAATGCATGTCTAAATAAAACTCTAAGCGAGCCCCAAAAATTTTGAAACTGGTGATCCTTCATTCCTATATAGTGTCATGAATGGTCATATGTAGTGACATATATGACCATGTATGACCCCATATATGGCGTGATACCAAGACAACATATGCGATGTGGACTCATACGCGGTCCTTTATGGTCTTGTATTATAGTCATGCATGCTTCGACATGAAGCGAACTGTCGTTATGGATGAAGGTCACATATGGATATATATACGTCTGTACACTGCCATGCATGAGAACTTTTATAGACAAATATGATGTCATGCATGGTCATCACAAATCAGTGATTTATTTATCGTACATGGTCCAATATGACATCATTCGCACGTGGCTTCCTGCTGCCTGGACTGATGCTGCGCTTCCTAGTAGGACTCCGGCAGCACGCGCAGCCTCGCCAGCTCTCCTGGGACAGAGAAAGGCGGCCATCCACAGCCCGGCTGGAGGGCATTCTCAGGCGACACCAATTGGATCACGGCCCGGCATATTTTTCAACAAATATACCAAAATTTTGCACACACTGTATGACTGACCAACACCTCAGCGTCTGCCGATCTTTCTGAAGCAAATATAGAGGAATTATTCAGTGCTTACAAAGAGCTACGTTCGCTAGCCAAGGTTTTAGCGAAAAGCGAAATGCTCCTCACTAAACTACGCTACCAAGTACTGAGGCCACTTTTAAATGTTCCAATGGTGCTACCTAAAACTGAGGGTGTGCCGGTAGAGTCAATGGGGGTAATAAAAGTACATGGCAAGAAAAGTGCACCCCTTTCCCAGGAAATGTATGGCAAGTTTGAGGCGTGAGCTGATTTCCTGTATAAAGAAGTATGTCAGACATCAGAAGGCCTGTTGCCTGTCGATGCGTTCACGCGCCGTTCACGTTTGCTTCTCTTGCCCCACCAGTGCAGTGTGCTCTCAGGACTCACCAGCCTCCTGGCCGTCAGTGAAGTAGGCCGGCACCGTGATCACGGCGTCATTCCCCATTCCCTGGCTGACCCAGGTAGGCCTCCGCCACAGCCTTCATCTTCTTCAGCACCATGGAGGAAAACATAGTCATCCTGATCATAAAATAAGCTAACGGTTTTCGTAATGCCTAGTTTCTAATACTAGGTTGGGTGCACGCCAGAAAGTGTCTTCACGTACCAGGCTGAGCTCGCTAAATACTTCATCTTGCTCAACCCGCCACGCTCCGCCCTTATTTAGGCTCCCACCTAATTTAGGCCTGCGGCGCTTTCGGTGTCACACATGGGTCATACACGTAGAAACTTATGCATTTTGGGTTTGTCATACACTTGCAGGTGTATGACAAGAGTATCATACAGGTCCTAGTGCATGACATCAGAGTCATATACTTAATAAAAACGTATGATGTTCTTGTCACACAGCTACAAACGTGTGACAAAATGTCATACAGGAGGTACTGTATGAATGTCACAAACTTGAGTTCACAGAGTAACTATTACACGTTCGAGCTTGCTGTGAACTCATGTTTGAGGTTGCAGTGAACTCTTGACGAAGACAGAATAGACGAAAGCTCGTATTGCGAGATAAAGGAAAAAAAGTACAATGGCTTACGTTTTGTCTTCGGGCCTATTATCTCTCAAATTTGCACAATAACAAACTTAAGAGTTTTTACGAAAATTTCAGCAGACAGTGTACTGGAAGTAAAATGTGACAAGCTGTTTGGCAACTGTCATTGAGAAACTGGACATGTTGCTGCTCGGATTTGGCTATTGTTTATGGTTCAAAAGTGAAAAACGGTCAGTTGAAACAGTGCCCACACACTCCACTCACTCACCTCGTGTGGCGGAAAGCTCCTGCTCAGTCCGTTGCGCGTCACCTGGACGCGGGGCTGGCCGTCCTGGTCCACCGCCTGGAAGGGCCAGTGCTTCATGTCCGCCTGGACGCTCGCGTCGCTCCACGGCCGCCCGATCATACGCTTGGCATCTGCGGACAACACACAGGCACGCGCAACCTGTACTCCATGCACTCTCAGAGATAGTGTAGGGTCAGTGTGGGTAATAAATGCACATGGTAAGTACTGAACACCCCTCTGGAGCCGGTATTTGAAACCTTGACCTCTACGTTGCGATTTATTTCGTCTCAGGTGTTCGTCATGATCTCATACGAGTGGTCACGTGCAAGTTTATAGATCAAATACCGGCTCCAGAGGTGTGTTCAGTTTTAACCATATGCATTTATCACCCACACTAACCCTATTGGTAGAGTCTCAACCCGTAGTCTAGACCTCTCTTAACACGGTTTGGGTGTAATACAACGCTCGGGGAACTTCCACGCTTTACCGCCGATATGAGCGAGCATCTTTAATACATACCATTCTGTTTTCAATAATATTATAATAATAATAATAATAATAATAATAATAATAATAATGTTGATCGACCTTTCGCGGATATGCTTGTTTAGAACATGGTATATTAAGTCGAGGAAAACCTTCCCTAGGCATGTTGATCAACATTTCCTAGGTACATCGAAATGCTATCAACATATCTTACGTATGTTGATCAGCATTCCTGGGATACGTGGACAGAACAGATCGTAACGTACATGAATGAGAACGCGTTATTTCGCTGTAAACGTACAACTGCAAAATTTGGGTGAATTTCAATAGATTGTAAGACACAGTGCCATTAGATTCCGAGGGATCGTTCTTACCAGCAGCAAGTTTCAAACCTCAAATTTAAAGGAAGTGGGAATGGTCAATGGTTATTTCCCAAAAGGTTGAAGGCTGGTCATTCAATTTGGAGCTTTAAAGCCAGCAGTACCGTTTAGGGTAAAGACCACTGTAAGCCAATTAATAGAATTCGCGCGTTTATTTTCTTTTTCTGAAAAGGTGATAGAACTCACAGACGAGAATCTGAGCGCAACGTTTTCTACAAACACGAATGGCATGTTTTAGCAAATGGCAAATGGGGGCGAGGACTGGGGTACGCTGCAGCTTCAACCTCGTCATCAACGTCTCCTAGATGCTCCTGTAAAACACGACTGAGACCGCAAAGATGCAGCGGCTGAAGTGAACTTTGGCACGAATGATCCGCCATCCAAGAGAATTTGAATCTACGCCTTGCCTGGATTGAAGACGCAAGCGCCATTGATATTCACACTACAGTATTGAGTATTGCGTACTTTTTATTCCACGCACTATGTGTACAAACACATTGAACATCAGCCAGCCGAAACTGTAAACGATGAGTACAAATTCGGCCGTACTTGGTTACGATTTCGGAATTAGTGCACAAACTATGTACGATGTTGCGCGCCGCGCAGTTATGAGCTGACTTATGTATGCACACGCAATAGGGGACTTCAAAGAAGACCAGAGCGGAAGTGTGAAGAAGGGAACGACATGGCGAGAGGAGGAGCGGGGCGGTTCCGCTGCGGCTCCCCGCTCCCCGTCTCGCCGCGTCGTTTTCTTCTTCACACTTCCGCTTTGGGCTTCTTTGAAGTCCCCTATTGCGGACAATTTCCGTTCCGTGCTTGTTTGTGCACCTCTGTGCACGAATTTGTATTCAACTGCGTAGTAATAGACCATTCCGCTAAAGCAAGAAAAGAGAAGAACCTAAATAAAAACTAAATGTGAGTATGATAAACTTAGGCTGCGGATGAGTGATGGAAGCCATCGGGGGGCATCTTAGAAGTGTCGCAGCCTAGGTTTCTCATACTCACTTTTTGTTTTTATTCAGGTTCTTCTCTTTTCTTGCTTTAGCGAAATGGTCTATTCGTGCATGAATCAGAACAGAACTATGAACAAAATGGTACCTATACGCAACCCATCAGTGTGTATGTCGAACACATGCTACTCACCGAACACGGTGCCGCTGGGGTTCCTGGCGGCCTCGCCCACCAGCTCCTGCTCCCCCTCCACGAGGGCCCCTGTTGCCGAAGTCGTTGGCGATCACTTCCACCTTGCCGTCGCGGAGCACCGCCACGCAGGAGTAGGTGGTGCCCAGGTCAATGCCCACCGCGAGCGACATCTTCAGCTCTGGGGCACAAGGAGAGGGGGCCGTCAGTTACTTTGGGTGATTATCACACTAGAGGCCAGTCTCAAAACAAAGCAAACACAATGTAAAAAAACATTTAACAATGTAAAGCTGTAAAACTTTCTCGAAACACCCCGAGCAAGGAAGGCCTGAGTGACGAACAACACGACTTGCACAGGAAGGGCAGGAGTGGAGGCGGGTTGTCAGGCCGGCGGAAGCTCCGCCTCATCTCTTCCCTTGCCAGGGCAGTCGTCTTGTTCTTCACTCTTCACGTTCAGGCCTTCCTTGGAGTACCCTGTTCCTATTAAGATCTCAACGAAACTCGTGTTAGTCTGTTCAGTTGTTCACAGTAAACTTACTCGAGACACAAACTGTTTCTTTACACGTTCTAATAGAGTACTCCAACGACTGTCTGACCCGGAATAGAGAAGAACCAGTAGAAATACACAAACTACGGTGAGAGCCGGTACTGCATCCGCTTCCAATAGAGTACTCCGAAGATGACTCGAAGCGGAAGTAAAAAGAAGAAAACGGCTTCCACTGGCCGGGCGAGCGGTGAGGAGGGGACGAAGGCGGGAGTCCGGCCAGTCCTCTCCCCGCCTCTCTTCTCGCCCGACCAGTGGAAGCCGTTTTCTTCTTTTTACTTCCGCTTCGTGTCATCTTTGGAGTACTCTATAGGGTATTCCAATGATAGTCAGACCGGAAACAAGAACAAAACGACACGGCGAGCGGGGGAGCGGGGAGCTGCAGCGGGAATACGCCTCTCCCCCGCTCGCCTTGTCGTTTTGTGTTTCTTATTTCCGGTCTGGCTTTCATTGGAATACCCTATTGCCCGCCTCACCTATCACCCTGTTTTGTTGTACTTCTGCAGGTTCTTCTTTATTCCGGTTCAGAGAGTCGTTGGAGTGCCCTTTCAAGATCATTATTTAACTGATTTGCAGAATATAACTTTACGATTAACTTATTGAGAGAACCACTGACGTTATTTCTTATGGGGTTACGTCACCAGGTATACAAATCCCACCAGGTATAATCCCATCAAGTATAATCACATCAGGTACAAATCCCAACAGGTATAAATCCCACTAGATATACACTTATGTATTTTAAATATTGAGGTGCCCCATACCAGGTATAGTTCCCAACAGGTGTAAATCCCACAAGATATACATGTACTTGTTTTATTTACTTCATAAGTCAGTTTCTCGTTAAAATATTGACATTTTTTACATTTGAATAATTGAAGTAAAAATTTACAGAATGTTAAAGTTTACAAATTTAGCATATGCTAAAATTTAAAATATTTTGGTAATCAACAACATCAACAGTTCTCTTCTGCAAGTGGGGCAGTTGTGAACTCGCTCCCTTGCAGTAACTGAGCACTCCTCACAGAAAAGGCGATGCCCACAGGGCACTGCGGCGTGAGAGCGTGAAGCGTCAAGGCAGATCACATCACCAGAAGGAGGAGCTGCATCTCTTGCTGCGCGCTGGGTTGCTGTGACGGCCTGCTCCTGCAATGCAAGTTGTTCCTCTCTTCGCCTTCCGGTCCCTTGTCTTCATCTCCAGGTAGTTCCTCAGGCTCAGACTGCACTGCCAACCTTGACGCATACCTGGTCGGAATTATACCTGATGACAATTATACCTGGTGAAAATTATACCTCGCGGGCAGTGTTGCGATGTCCACATTGGCTCTTTTCCCAGGCAAGCTGGCCACAAATCCCTTTTTCACATGAAAAATCCCACCGAGAAAAAAAATTCGTCCTGGCGAAGAAAAAAAGCCGTTAAACTCGCTCGCCGACATGAAAAACGGTGAAAAAAGGAACATTTCCACAAAAAGCAAAATTCCCATTTTCCCCCCGAAAATCCCTAATTCCCATCAGCTTCTAAAATTCCCATGAAATGGGAAAAATCCCACGGGATCGCAACACTGTTTTGTTCTCACGTGACGCGTCCCACCTCGAGCGAAGCGAGCTATAAGCTATTTGTTTCTGAACTATATAGCAGTCAAAAAGAAAATTATGAAAAGATTTTTGTTGCCGTGCAATTGCGAGCGAAGCGAGCTAGTAGTCATCGATTTGGAATATTTGTCGTGCTTAAATTTTGCTCGGATTTGTATAGTTATTCAGTGTTTTAATGATCCAACAAGCCATACGCCAAGAATATCCCAAACTTTGAAGTTTGAATTTCTGATATGCCTAAGTTTTGATCGGATTTGTATATTTATTCAGTATTTTAATGATCCTACAAGCTGTA
>CABIKL010001457.1:0-15349 GCA_902196195.1 Aptinothrips rufus
TTTTTTTTTTTTTTTTTTTTTTTTTTTTTTTTTTTTTTTTAAATTTTGACATTTTCTTTTTTTTAGCTTTCAATTTTCAAAACTTGACACAACTTACAGTTGACATATTGTTTTCCAGTTGCTGAATTGTCAAAGCAAGAACGTATGGTGAGAACTGTGGCGGAAATTATTCAAGAATTGCAACGAGCACATCAAGAATCACGCGACGTGGATTTGAATAAGTTAAAGACAAGAATATCATCTAAATATGGTTTGGACAGCAGCCCTCGGTTGGTGGATATCATTGCCGCAGTGCCTATAGAGAGCAAGAAGTTCCTTCTTCCTAAACTTCGTGCAAAGCCTATTCGTACTGCTAGTGGAGTGAGTCTGCTAATGTTTTCCTCTGAGCTAGTGATAATTTCATAGATTATTGTCATGCACTTTTACAGGGAATACCACAAAACATCAAATCTGAGATTAAATAGTCAGCTGTGTATGTATGATTAGGCAATGTCTTCCATTTGTGTGAATTTTGTTTTTCAGATTGCAGTGGTAGCAGTAATGTGCAAGCCACATAGGTGTCCTCATATAAACATGACAGGAAATATTTGTGTATATTGTCCTGGTGGTCCAGATTCTGATTTTGAATATTCCACACAATCTTATACTGGGTATGAGCCCACTTCCATGCGTGCAATCAGAGCTCGCTACAACCCATATTTGCAGACCAGGCATCGGGTGGAACAAGTACGTGTGAGAAGAATTCTTCTGCAATTTATAAACTTATCTTGTGTCTTTACTATCTTATGAATTTTTACAGCTCAAACAATTAGGTCACAGTGTTGATAAAGTGGAGTTTATTGTAATGGGAGGAACCTTTATGTGCCTATCAAAAGATTATCGTGACTTTTTCATAAGAAATTTACATGATGCCTTGTCGGGGCACACCAGCAACAATGTGGAGGAAGCTGTCAAGTATGCACCAACTTTTTAGAAGTACTATGTAAAATGTTTCTTTTCTCTCATTCTTTTGAATGTATTTTCAGGTATTCAGAAAAGAGTAAAGTGAAATGCATAGGAATTACTATTGAAACAAGACCTGATTATTGTCTGAAACCACATCTTTCTGATATGCTTCGATATGGATGCACTCGCCTTGAAATTGGAGTCCAATCAGTGTATGAGGATGTTGCTCGTGATACTAATAGAGGACATACAGTGCGAGCAGTTACAGAAAGCTTTTCATTGGCTAAAGATGCAGGTTTTAAAGTAGTTGTCCACATGATGCCTGACTTACCCAATATTGACTTGGAAAGGGATGTGGAACAGTTTACTGTAAGTTGGTTGCTGTCCCACAAAATTTCTCTGTGTTGGCCAGTTTGGTTTCAAGTCTAATACTCTTTCAATCACCCAACAGGAATTCTTTGAAAATCCTGCCTTTCGAGCTGATGGGCTGAAAATTTACCCTACCCTAGTTATTCGAGGAACCGGACTTTACGAGCTGTGGAAAACTGGTCGTTACAAAAGCTATCCTCCAGGAACTCTAGTTGACCTAATTGCCCGTATCTTAGCGCTTGTACCTCCATGGACTAGAGTCTACCGGGTTCAAAGAGACATTCCCATGCCACTTGTCAGGTAAGATTAAGGTTTAACTCAATAATATTCACACATTTCTTTTTTCGAATGGAGCATGTACTTTCATTCTATATAAATATAAGATTAATACATAATATTTTATGTTAACATATCATTTAAAGAACAAAACATAAGTCATATTAACAAATTAAAATTTTTCTTCTTCATGGGCCCTGAAGCTCCATACCTACCTACTGGGTCGGTCTATTTCTGACTCTTTAATTTTGTTTTGAGTCTAGATTTTAATTCAAGATCAGGAACTGCATCCATGGGTTCATATGTTCTCTGAATTTAGAATCAGAAATGCAGATCAAATAGTTAACAAAAAAGAAATTGTATTAGTATACTGATTGTGCCTCCTAACAAACTCGCAATACTTACCCATTTCACATCAACTCCTCTTGTAGACAGGACTAGCTTGGGTAAATCATCATTAAAAGTCTTAGCAAAAAGATCTTGTGTTTCCCATCTTTCGCTGTGACCACATGGATGCTGTGGGCATGAGCAAATATCCATAAGCCTGTAGATACTTCTAACATTTGTCATGGTCTGGATGATTTTATTGTAGTTTGTGACAATAGTAATCATCAAAGGTCCTGAAACCATGAGAGCAAATATCTTACTGTTCTTTTTATTTTAAAGCTAGTTGTTCATAGAAGAATACTATTAGCATAAAACATTAGAACTACCTGTTTCTCCAGAATTCCGTTTCAAATCCTCAACAGCAAATAATGTAGCAAGAATTTCTGCCTGTTTCCTCACAGTTGCAGTTTGGATTTCACTGTGATAATGAACAGCATTGGTAGTCCTGCATGAAAGATTATTAAGTAAATATAGGATACTTTTACACAGAATAATGATCACTAGCAAGGATGTGAAGATGTTTACCTAACGCCACCTACATTCCAGCCAAAAACTGCAGTATATATGTCTTGATTTCGAACTTTCCTCGCTTCACCACGGACATACACGTTATAGCGGTTCTCATTGTCTTTCGGAAGCAACATGTATTGACTTCTTGTTGGGATTGTTGGACCCTCAAACAATTCCTTTTTAATAGGAATGTTCGCATAGATATCATCTGGAACATCTTCGTTCTCTTCCAAATTGTTTGTCTCACTTAAAATTTGGGAAAGATTTGCTGCTACATCTATGCTTGTGCGAATCTGCTGCTTATCACAGATTCCTGATCCTGATGGTGTTGCTGCATTTTGGTTTCTATTTCCATGTGTCTGTGCTTTTTGAGAGGTTCCAATTGGAGTTCTTGATGCACTTGTGGGGACACTTACTGTGGAATTTCGTGGAAATATTGGAGTTATGGTCAATGAGCTTCCAGCATTACTAGATGGGTCCATTTGTAATGTGCTTCTCACTGAATGACCTGTGGCAATTGTGGGTTTGATGATTGGTGTCCTGGTCTTCAATATAGAGGCTTCACAAGATCTGCTCATGGATGTATTGGGGACTGCTGAGGCTTCTGTGGCTCGACTTTGAGGTGTAGCCACTTTTCTGTTTGGAGCGGCCTGAGAAGATGATCCTGCCATGGAAGTATTGGGGATTGCTGAGGCTTCTGTGGCTCGCCTTTGAGGTGTAGCCACTTTTCTGTTTGTAGTGGCCTGAGATGATGGTCCTGTTATGGAAGTATTGGGGATTGCTGAGGCTTCTGTGGCTCGCCTTTGAGGTGTAGCCACTTTTCTGTTTGGAGCGGCCTGAGAAGATGATCCTGCCATGGAAGTATTGGGGATTGCTGAGACTTCTGTGGCTCGGCTTTGAGGTGTAGCCACTTTTCTGTTTGGAGTGGCCCAAGCCGATGGTCCTGCCATGGAAGTATTGGGGATTGCTGAGGCTTCTGTTGCTCGTCTTTGAGGTGTAGCCACTTTTCTGTTTAGAGTGGCCTGAGACGATGGTCCTGCCATGGAAGTATTGGGGATTGCTGAGGCTTCTGTTGCTCGTCTTTGAGGTGTACCCACTTTTCTGTTTAGAGTGGCCTGAGACGATGGTCCTGCCATGGAAGTATTGGGGATTGCTGAGGCTTCTGTGTCTCGCCTTTGTGGTATAGCCACTGTTCTGTTTGGAATGGCCTGAGACAATGGTCCTGTCTGCCCACCAATCATGCTTATATTGGCCTGAGCCATACTCCCTGCGACTGGAGAGTTTTCTTTCTGAAGTGTCCCTTGTCCATTTAAATTATCTGAGGCCTGATCAGCATCCTTAGTAAAAGATTTAATAGGTAATGTCATTTCTTGGAAGAAATTTGAGATGTTTTGTATGAACTGTTCAATATTATGAAGTCTATTTTCAATTCCTGATACTCTTGCTGCAAGCTTTTCAAACTCTTCTTTGGAGGACTCATTCTTGCTAGAATTATTAGCCTCTCTGGTTACTAGATTTTCAACAAGACTTAGTCTTTGATGTAGGCCCTCACAATCACTCGTTGAGAATTGGTCACTGAGGCGCTGCTTCTTTGGTGTTGGTGTATGTTCCACAATGTTCACTACTTCCTTTCGCTTTTCTCTTCCTCTTCCGACAGGTTCATCATCCTCTTGTGAACATGACAAGTCAACAACGGGAATTTCGATATTAGACATCTTGGTGTGGCATGTACCTGAAATGAGGAGAGTATCTCAGTTTACATTTTTTTCTTAGGCTGAGTACTGAATTCTTTACTTGCTGTAGACAGTGCGGGTATTTTAAACTTCTTAGTATCCATTAGCTTTGAGTATCGTAATCAAGTAACTGAGGAAGTAACAATGATATTTGTTGCAAGCATACAGATATAAACGAAGGTATGTTTTCGAGGACTCTTAACCGCATTCTAAACTGAAAAGAAATTATTTTCCAAGATTAGATTTGCGCTTTATGTTTCTGATCGGTGAAACGATGTAGTATTGAAGGAAAGCGGGCTATTAATTTGGTGGTTAAATGTAAGTCAGTCTTACTGTTTTAAAGAAATGCTAGTCAAATCCCCGACGAGGGAAGCCGAACCGCCGAAACGAAACCACCATAACAAAAACAACAACAAAAGTACAACACTCGAGACAATCGAGTCGAGATCGAGATAAGTCGAATAGTCGGACAGCTGGTTTCAATAATTTGAAACACTGCGCGTTCTCGCCTCAGTCCAAGGTGTACCTTGCCTGCCTCAGTCTCTCAGTCTCGTCATTTGGTAATCTTTCACAGGAATACCTGAGTTGTGGTGTGCTTTGACTTGAATCCGAGCAGTATCTTCCAGAACTGAGTTTAGATTAGAAAATCAGATTTGTTTGTGCGCCATCTGCAGGCCATCTGATATATGTGATTGTTGCTCTGTTTCAGCTCCGGCGTGGAACATGGCAACCTTCGTGAGCTCGCCTTGGCCCGCATGAAAGACCTCGGCACTGACTGCCGCGACGTTCGCACCAGGGAAGTTGGCATTCAGGAAATACACCACAAAGTGCGGCCTTATGAAGTAAGTGTACCGATAGCACCGATAGAGAAGGTTTCTCCGAGGTTCTTTATCAACAAGGATTTTTTGAGTCTTCCGCTTTCCATGCAGGCAGGCTTCAGTCCATTGTTTTACTATGTACAGTGTGTGTCATGAACTGCTGTGTGCTCGTCTTAACAGGTAGAGCTCGTTCGAAGGGACTACGTCGCTAACGGCGGCTGGGAAACGTTCCTCGCCTACGAGGACCCAGCACAGGACATCCTGGTAGGACTCCTCCGCCTGCGCCGCTGCGCTGAAACGACGTACCGCCCCGAACTCGTCGGCAAGTGTTCGATCGTGCGTGAGCTCCATGTTTATGGGAGCGTCGTTCCCGTGAGCGCCAGAGATCCGACCAGGTTCCAGCACCAGGGCTTTGGAATGCTCCTCATGGAGGAGGCTGAACGCATTGCCCGCGAGGAACATGGCTCCACAAAGATTGCTGTCATTTCAGGTAACACTGTCCCGTTTGCATTAATTTTTTCCGCTGCCTTCAGCTTGGTTGATTACAAGCTTATTGTGTTACAGGTGTGGGTACCCGTAATTACTACCGCAAGATGGGCTATGAATTGGATGGACCTTACATGTCGAAAATGCTGTACTGATGCACAAATCAAGGCAGTTTATGTGATGGATTATAAAATTATCTTATGCTTGTATGAGAAACTATCTGAAAAATTATATTCAATTATTTGCAAAAATGATTTTATTTTTTTGTTCAAGAATAAGAACATCAATCATAATAGACGGGGTACATTACAATACACGCATCAACTAGAGGGACAGAGGACAGAATTATGTTATGTTGGAAAGGGAAATTAAAAAAAAAAAAAACTCTTATCGCACGAGAAAAAATATCGCTGACTGAAAATGTCAAAGTTACTTACATCTTCCAGTCGGCTTGTTCTCATGTTCGTAGTAGGGAATGCCTCGGCCAGACTTTGTCACGCACCGCAGTTTCGTTCAAAGTCTTCCGGGGATACCAATCAAGCTTCTTGCGCACGCCACCAGGATCGCTGTTGTTGTGTTGTGGTGAATGGTGTTCCATGTGCACAGTGATAGGTTAGGCTGTCCTTCGTTGCTGCGCTAAAGTTAAAGAAACGCTTATCCATAATGAGGAATTTGATTGTGAGCAAACACAGAGAGTTCTCTCTTCCTGGATTAAAACTTTCATCAGAAGAAATACCAGAAAACCAGTTCGTCGTTGATTCCCTCAAAGAGACAATATACATTAACAGTGATGGCATTGTGTACAAATATTCTACAGAATATGGGGATCTTGAGGAACTATTCAATGTCAAGAAGTACTACATAGACGAAGAAAAGCCTTCTGCTATTGTAGGAATGTGTTATTTCCAAGTGACAGATTCTCTGAGCATTGCTGTGGATAAAGGCGACCTCTTGAGCATTAACTGTCAAGCGCCAGCAGAGGTAGAATGTGTCGGTTTTGTCCCATCAGGATTGATACTGATGGAACCCAGCCCAGACGAAGATGTGGTGGTCTTGTTGACAACGCAAAGCAGCGTTATTACCATGACAGGATCATTTGACCCTATCAATGAAACAAACTTACAGCAAAAAGACTTCGGTGAAAATCAGTTCATATCGGTTGGATGGGGAAGAAAAGAAACTCAATTTCATGGTTCAGAAGGAAAGGCAGCAGCTTTGGCAAAGCCTGTTGATCCAACAGTTCCACTTTCTACTTTAGACAAAGGACAACCAAATATATCCTGGCGAGGAGACGGAGCCTTGTTTGCTGTGAACTGTGTAAATCAAGAAACAGGAAATCGATTTGTTAGAATATTTGACAGGAAAGGGGACCTTATGTACACCAGTGAAAATATTCTTGGTAAGCGGCAGATTTCCTTGATGTGTTATAAAACAATTATTTCTGTGATAAATGTTGTTCTATTAATTTTGACAGGCTTGGAGGGAGTGGTGGCATGGCGACCCTCAGGCAATGTAATGGCATGCACTCAAAGGTTGCCCAATAAACATGTTGTGTGCTTTTTGGAGAAAAATGGTTTAAGGCATGGTGATTTTTCATTGCCATTTCCCTTGGGTTCTGTCCATGTGCACCAGCTCTTGTGGAATGCGGAGTCAACAATCCTTTTGGTCTGGTGCCAGGTTTTGCAGAGTGCTTCTTCTGCTGGGGTAAGACAAATGCATCGTTTGAAATTTTTTCAGGTGTGTGCTCAAAATTGTACAGTTATTTAACACATGTATCAATCAGCTTGTTGCAGGCCAAAGTACTGTGCTTTTGTGGACAGTTGGAAATTATCACTGGTACTTGAAACAAAGAATAGATCTATGTGCTGATTACTGCCCTACTGCCATACGTTGGGATCAGGATGCTGGAAACCGCCTGCATATTATTTGTCTGGGATCAAGATATGTTGTTTATGATTTTTCATGGCGAGTCGACCACAGCAATGGTTTGAATCAACATGATGGGGCCTTCGTTGCAGTGATTGATGGTGGTAAGTGATAGTCATCTCGTGAGATGTCAAATAAGACTTAACGTATTTTACTGGCACTCTTTTATTGGTGTGTGGACAGACTCTCTTCTGATGACATCCTTTAGACATAATGTAATTCCTCCTCCGATGTGTGGGACAAACTTGAAGCTGCCAGCCCCAGTGTCAGAGGTTGTATTTGCCCCTCAACACCTTCAGTGCTCTTCAGTAAAGGATACGGATGGACGGTATCTCAATACTAGTTCAACAGAAGACTCAGGGTATTTTTCTCAAACACATTCAATGAAGTCTTAAATCATTTCAAAGAAGGACACACAAATCTTCATCTTCTTGGTGTTTGTTTGCAGATTTGGAGATCTTGTTGAAACCTTAAGTTCAAACCCCAACAACTTTTGTGTGGTGCTGAGCAATGGGCTTTTTACTGCCTTCTCATATGTGGGCAGTCACCGTACTCCAAATCCGAGTCATATCCCAGTTGGTAAGTTCAAAAATTAATTCAAAACTTTTTAACTTTTTCTAAATCCATAAATGACAAATACTTATTTCTCATTTTTTTGCCCTTTCAGGGAGTTATCAACTTGGCTGGGAGTCAGAAAAAAACAAAATACCAAACCATTGTCTTCATCATTGGACTTGGATTTCTCGAGACACAATGCTCTGCAGTGCGACTATTGGAAGTCAGTCTTTTTTGTGTCTCTTCGACATGGATTCCGTTGGAGCTGCAGAACAAGGCCGCATAGTTCTTCGGTATGTTGCAATGGGGTAAAAGATTAGAGAAGTGTCTATTAAAATTCCGATCTTTTATGTTACAACAATCTTTTTCATTCTTTCTTATCCAGGAACCAAATATCTTTGCCTAGTAATGTAATCTCCATGGTCATGGGGATAGATGGGCTCAGTGTGTTGATTCAGCTGACTGGAGGGAAAGTTGTCCGTTTTGCCTCAGAAACTAGTACTTTATCAGATGTTTTTGCTTTCCCTCAACCTGCCATTAAAATGATGGCTTTTGCTGTGGAGAATGATGTCGGCAAGTTAGAGGAGGTAGTTCTTGGTCTGACCAGTCACAACCGGCTGTATGTGAATACTGACCTGGTCATGAGTAATGTGACTTCTGTAGAATTACACACAAAGTACCTGCTCATCACTACTTCACAACAGCATCTTCTATGCTGTCCCCTGAAGCAGTCATCATTTTCATCGCTGTCCAATCCAAATTGTGAAAATGAAAGGTATGATTTACTCTTCTCACATTTGGTTGCTGGAAAATTTCCTGTTACCACTTGTAACATTGTTTATTCTGCAAATTTCAGTTCCTTTGGTGTGATTGATAGAAAGATTGAGAGAGGCTCAAGATTGGTTGTCATTGTACCTCAAGGAAACCGTGTGATTTTGCAAATGCCTCGAGGCAATCTTGAATGCATTGAACCGAGAGCCTTATCTCTTTGTCAGCTGTCTACACTGCTGGACTCACAAATGTACTTTGAGGCTTTTGATTTAGCCCGTAAACAACGAATCAATCTGAATCTGTTTGTGGACCATGATCCAAAGCTCTTTCTTCGAAACATTGATCTATTTGTGACGCGTGTTTCAAATCCACAATGGCTTTGTCTCTTCCTTGCTGAGCTGCAGGATGAAGACTGTACAACCACCATGTATAAAGCTCATTATCATCATAATCGCTTAACATCACTCCCAAACAAGACCAGCCAAGTGTGTGAAGCTTTGTTGGCAAGTGTGAATAAAATGAATGAGAAAGATGCTGCAAAACTGACACTTCCTGTTTTGACAGCACATGTGATGAAACATTCACCTGATGGTCTTGAATCTGCATTGATTTTGATCAAAGCATTGAAGGAAACTGATGAGAAAAAGGAAAATCCTGTCCACTGGACTTATGCCTTGCAACATCTTCTATATTTACGAGATGTAACTCAACTTATGGATGCTGCTCTTGGAATGTATGATTTTAATCTGGTTGTCCTTGTTGCCTCAAAGTCTCAGAGGGATCCCAAAGAATATCTAGCTTTCCTGAATACATTGCGCCAAATGGAACCTAACTACCAACGCTTCACTGTTGACAAACATTTGCGCAAGTGGGAGTCAGCCTTGTTTAATCTTATTCACTGTCCAGATGATCATTCAGATGAACTGCTGCAATTTGTTACTAATCAAGACTTGTTTAAAGAAGCATTGGGTTTATTAACACATACTGATAAAAGGTACATTGCAGTATTCTCTTCTTTATCATATTATTTTCTGTTGTTTTCTTTTTCTGACATGGTTCTTTCAGGTTTAGAATTATAGCCTCATCATACGCAGATAAACTTTCTTCCCAAAGGCTGTACAGAGAGGCAGGTGTCATGTATCGAAGAGCAGCTGACTATCCGAATGCTCTTCAAGCTCACAGAAAGGCTTTGGCATGGAGAAATTGTATTCAAGATGCTGATGCAGCTGGACTCAGGTTTGTAATTACTACAAGTAAAAATTGTCTAGCTAGTTTGAAATTGTTTTAAAAACTTTTACTTGCATTATTATCAGTCTTGAAGAACGCCAGGAACTCTTGTTAGAATTATCAAGTCAGCTTCAAGATGCTGGCCAATATGAGGAGGCAGCTTTGATTTTGCAGACTTACTTGCAACAGCCTGGTGAAGCCGTTAGGGTGCTCTGCCGTGGTCATTTACTGGCTGAAGCTCTGCGGATAATCACTTTACATCATCTGAATGATTTAATTGGTATGTCCCTCGTTTATTTCTTATTTTTTTCTTTTCAGAAGGAATGTAATATTTCTTTCAATTAGACATGATTGGTTTTTAAATTTTGTCTCTAAAAACACTTTAATTCCATTTTTAGGATTTCTTCTGATGAACTACTGTTGCACATAATTATGCTTAGTGCCTTAATGATTCTTAGATAGTTTGATTTTTGGAGTGCTGTTTTCTACATTATCTAACATTTACATTTCCAGAAGTTGTAGTTCATCCGTCTGCTTTAGAATATGCAGAATCACTTTTGACTCAAATCAAAACAATAAATGAACAGTTTAACTCTTACAATGCTCGTCTTGCTGAAGTGCGAAGGGAAAAGCAACTTGCAAGAGAAAAACAAGATGCTGCTGGTAGGTTCATAAAAACACAACTTTCTTATTGTGCTCTTGTCTTCTAACATCTTTTTTATTAGTTTTGTTTTAGTATGAGATCATACAAAATCGCTTTCTTTTGTTTCTAGAAGGAGATTTTGATATTCATGGTGAGAGCGATTTGTTATCCGACACAAGCAGTATGACTGGAGGCTCCTTGTCTTCTAGAGGTTCAAGGTAGGCGAATACATGTATACTACCTAAGAAGGCTGAGATAGTCTGACCATTCAGGACCAAGCGAGCATGATGTCCTATGACTTACAATTTCTTTATTTTTTGCCTTAGTCATAGTTCCAGTAGCAACAGATCTGGCAAAAATAGAAGAAAACTGGAGCGCAAAGTTCTTAGCTTGAAGAAGGGAAATCCCCATGAAGAACTGGCTCTCATACATGCTCTTCATCAAAGCATGTCTACAGCATTCTCACTCAGAGGTGAAATAATGCACTCCCCTAATATAACATTTTATTGCAGTATTAGCTATGATATGAAATCTCAACAGGTACTCTGTTTTGATCTTTTCAGATGAAGTACATTCATTAAATTGCACTCTTATTGACTTTGGAGATGATGCACTTGCTGGAGACCTGCAAACTTTGCTGTCCGCAACATTAAAAGTTATGGATTTTGCAGCTAAGAGAATATGGCCAACAATATCAGTGACTGGAAATAGTAATACCGCACTTGTAAGTCCTCTTTGATGAAATCTTGAAGGCTAATCCTTCCACATGCATATGCTGTTTAATGGAATTGTTGAATTTTTCTACATCTAGGCATTTGGGCCTAATGCAACATCTAACATGCTGGCATCTAATATGAATATGGTAGAGACCAATCAGTTAGACTTGACTTTATTGGGTGAGTGATATTATTTGCATAAATTTTCAAACAGGGTAAAAAAGTTATTTCTGGTCTCACTTTTCTGACAATGCTTTGAAATCACTTTTGATTACAGAGCCAGTGTATCGTTTTGCACCTGTGATACGCGCTACCAATTGGGAGCTGGATATTTTGAAAAGAAAGCTAAAATGATTTGATTTGACTTCTAAACTTATTTGGACTCAACTTTTTTGGACATTGCTGCTTCAATTTTAAATCATGACATCTGACTAGTGTCCATCCTCAAATCATGTTGTCGGAGTATGTGGAAACTTATCTGATCAGCTTGGTCAATTCAATCTTTTTTTTTTTCTTTTTACCTATGTTATCTGCACTTTGTTATATTAAGAAACAAGATTGATGAACTGTAAAGTAATAAAAACTTGTTTGTTTCAAGCATGTTGCTATTTAATAAAAAATTACTTTAAACAAAACAATTTTTGTTTATCATCTTTGTTTTTTAGTTTCATTCAATAATATTTGAAAAACTCAAGCAAAAAACTTTAAAAAACAAAAACACTTTTTATAACAAGTTACATTTTTCAAAAAACTTACAAAGTAGATCACATTTGTATCATTTGCTACTTTCATAATTTACAGCATATGGTATTGTGAAAAAGACAATAGTAAATTGAATTTTAAAAAATACCTATAAGGCTTTTAAAGTCATATAAAAAATATCACAAATATGAAAAAAGGATTGAACTACATCGTCACACTTCACATCTCTTTGGAAATTTTAAAAGAGTCACAATTTACATGACACAGGTAAATAATATTTAAAGTTGAATTCTAAGCAAAAAATTAGGTCTTCTAAGATGTTTCACCAACACTGCATGCAGATTCAATGACCATAACTACATTACCTATGTACACATTTTAGCACATTTATCCAAACCAGTGGCTTCCCATACAGTCTCTCGTCCATTCTGTCTGACAAACCCAGCACCAGTGGAAGCCACATTGTGGTCTTGTGCACACCATATGCATACAACCACCTAGAACAAACAAATAAAGAAAAATAAATTAGGCATAAAATCTGTGGATGTAAATGACAGTGCAGTTAAGAAAACAATAGTCAAGGTATTATCTTACCATCTCTTTCAGTCGGTGTGCGGCACTTAGGACAAGGTTTGGTGCTTACTCGAATTACAACCTTGCTGGCATCATCCCACCTTGCCTATGTATAGAGAATGCCAGTTAGTAGTGCTTACAAACTGGTTTGTTAAAACACTGCACCTTCAGGATTACATTCATCTGATCAGATAATAGCTCACCTGACTGGCACGAACAGGATCTATATTGTATTGACAATTTGCATCAGACGAAGCATTGTTGCCCTCTCCAATTTCAGAGCATTCTCCGAGATGGTATCCCTGAAGACACTGGCGACAGAAAACAAACTGGAGGAGAAAATAAAATTGTAGGTAAGTAAACTATTCAAGAAATCTAATTTCAGTATCTTAGTGGTTGGAGAATATACACATACTCCGCATCCATTTTGGCATTGAATGCGACGGCATTCTTCCGGAGCTAATATGCCCATACCGCATCCTGGTTGAGGACACAAAACACCACCAGCTTGAAGCACAAATTCTTCGGTGCCAAAAACTTGATACATTGCATACTGAAAATAAAAAATAGAAATGAATAAAGACATAAATATTTTGTTAAGTTGCTAAATAGAAAATCATCACTTAAGATCATACTTGTTCATCTGTGAGTAAATGAAAATGATGCACTTCTTCAATCAAAGAATCTGCACAGCCAGCTGGACAAGGCAAAGTATAGCCTAGCTCAGGATGAGACCAAAATTGACGGTCTCTTAAGCGTGCAGTGCAATATGTCCGAAAGCAGTCCAAACAGGTCACATGTCCTTCCATGCAGGGGAAAACCAAAACAGGATCTCTGCTGAGAATATTTAAATTATCCAGAGATTTTGGAAACCATAGAAAAATAAATAATATTTGATGCTTATACATACCTAACTTCAAAGCAAGCTAGGCAAGGAACATCCCTAATATTGGGTTTAATTAAATCTAGAGGAACAGCTTGATCATCTTCACCTTGTGAGGTATGTTCTGAGCATTTAAAGAAAAACTCTGCAAATTGGGGTCCATCTATTTGAGCATCCTGAAAATATAATGCTGTGTGACTTCTTTCTACTTTTAAATTACAGAACTTTTTTTTTTATCAGAATTGATGGTGTTCCTTATAGTACGAACCTTACAAGCAGCGTCCTCACAACTGCCCGTGATTCTGTGCTTTTTAAGTACGTCAGCCCAGCACTGTGGATCTCGATCAACAGTAAATGCACCACTGTGGCATGATGAGCATCTTACACGTAATTTACCTGTCTGCATACTTTTGCAGGGAGAGGGACAATACACAAAAAAGTGGGCTCTTCTACGTTCACGCTCTGCAACGATAGAAATATACGCCAATAAGTTAGAAACTGAAATATGTGACAAAAATTAAAACGAGAGAAAAAAAATGGAGACACTTGCCTTCCTCGGTTTTAAGATTTTTGCGCTCTTTAGCAGTCAGCTGCCAATCTACTAATGTTTCATTCATCGGACGTGATCCTTCTGTATCGCTTACATCTATGTGATGGTGCTTCTTTTCAACGTGTCGAATTTTGACAGCATGCAAAATACTTTGCTGACCCAAGTCACACTCCTAAAGATAAGAAAATGTTAAATAAGAAAGAAAATTTATGTTGACTTCTGTTCAGCTGAGGTTATGTGACAACTAACAGAACTAAAATTTAACCTAAATTGAAAGAGTCATTCATAGATAAAAATCACAAAACGTATCTTACCTCAATAACTATGGAGTCCATTAGTTCTTTTCCAGCAAATATTATTTTTACGTCTTCTGGGGCTAGTCCAAGTTTAGGGGCTATTTTTTCCTTCAGTGTTCGAATATCCCATTTCGGATCCAACTCTACTGATAGTGTATTCCCAGTATTAGATTTGATATAAACATTTAGAGCGTTAGACATTTTAAGCTTGGACGGGAAAATGAATTGTAATATTGCCTGAATTAGTTGCCTAATAAAATCGGAAATCATACTTATGTTTTGGTAGAAGCCCTCAAGAAGCCTTCTGCTAGCTCGTAAACTGTCTGCGCAACAACGTTCTCAACACTCGATTCAACAGTCACATCCACATTGCAGTAGACCGATAGGTACTTCCCTGTCTTAGGATGCACTCTATTTGTTTACTCGTTACTTGACAAAAGATATCCGTGCAGACTACATACAAAATTAATCTCAGTTAGGTTTCATAAAAGTTTCTGGTTGACATCTTCCCGGGAAGTGATGGAGTGGCTGACGTTCTTCGGACACACTCCCTATACACATGATTCGTGAAAGTAGCGACGTTACAAAATGGTCCTGTCAGTCTCTTGATGTTGATATGACGGAAGGGTGACGTAAATATTTTGGAAGAAAATTGTTTTGCTTAAATGACATGTAATCGGCACAAAGAGTCGGTTGCATTCAAGGACGTCATTTGGACGACGTGTATGCGGAGGTGGAGAAATTCTTAACTTCAATTATATATAAAATGTTGAGCTATTATGGGCTGCATCAAGTTAGTGAAAATAACACGAAGAACACATAAAGGCAAGGGGTGAGGAGGAGGGGGCTGTCCCGTCAGTCCCGTCCTCACCCCTTGCATTAGCCGTTTCCAATAGGGTACTCCAGGGGTACTCCAATGGAGCCTGAAACGGAAGTCGAAGAACAAGCGGAGGTACACAAACAAGGGCAAGGGGCGAGGAGGT
>CABIKL010001458.1:0-15344 GCA_902196195.1 Aptinothrips rufus
TTCAAAAATAGAAATAGAAAAATAGAAAGGGGAAATTTATTTTTCTCTCCGATCTCCGTTAAACTTGGAAGCCTTGTAGAGTACACCCAGACAGACCACTTGCACACATGGGTTGATCCAATTTGCAATTTTTGAAGAGTCAATACTGGCGTTTTCTTCTTTTTACTTCCGCTTCGAGTCATCTTTGGAGTACTCTATTATGGCCACAACACTGTGGCCACAAGTAGGGTCGTTAGTCGGAGAGGCTTCAAATGTGAAAATTTAATGTACTGAAAAAGAGGTCAACTTCTCACAAACGCCACTATTTTGAGGTGCCTTTCCCCCCTTTTTACTCGTTCTTTGCCTATTTTCCTTCATATTATCAACGATTTCGTTAGCACTTACTTTTTTTGTCTCTACATTTTGGTCAGGGATATGTCAGGGAAACGTCAGGGACTTTGAAAATGACGGTCTTGTAAAAACCCTGACTGAGAGCGGGGGCAAAGTATGGAGTTCTTAGCAGGTAGTGTGTATAGCGTCCTTACACTTTTTTCATTCACTTAGGACTAAGTGTGACAGCATTGAACAGGATTTCCCTGAACTCAAAATGTAAAAATGGATATGGATGAGAAAGATAAGAAAATAAATTTACAAGAATTTATTGATAAGTCAAATCAGATAACATTTCTATGACTTTAACAGAGATAAAATAGCTTAGCTGATACTAAGACAAACTTTTTACAACTGGTCGGTTAGGGAAAATTTGAATCAAAATCTATACATGAACATAGAAAATTAAACTTGAGTGAGTGCTGCTTGGCAATGGACTGACCGGTAGTCTGATGGATGAGGACGAAAATTTTACTACTTCTTGCTGTCTGGCTTAGGCTTGATGATCGATGACATGCCTTCTTGCACACCCTGCACATTTTGTTTCCAGTTTAGGAGCACATCTCTAAGCTGCAGCCACTGCTGTTGTCCAAATGTTCTATGCATTGTGCTTGAAATGTGAACTTTTTGAGCAGCTTGATCCATCCTTGCACGGACAAGCTTAGTCTTCAAGACTGTGACAACGAGAAAAAGCATGATAGCGATAGCAATTATTGCCTCAAGGATAGTTTCAATGTCAAAAATATTCACGTTGTACTGAAACTATGACATGCAAGTTTGAGAGCGCTTACCATCAATGATGAAAGGTTCCACTTCATCTGAAGAGAGCTGCAGCTCATCCTGGATCATCTGGAATGACATTTCCGGGTTATCTTCAGCAAGCTGCATGAAAGTAAGGAGCCTCATCTTCTTCATGTTTTGTTCATGATTTAATCCTGTAAAGAGTAAGGAAAACAATAAATGCTCAATCCTGAAATCTTGCAACTTAAATTACATTACTTAAATTACAACAAAACATACCAAGACCATTCACAAACTCTTTATGATTCTGGTAAAATTGCTGGTAGCTACTGAGCTTCTCTGATACAAATACCGAGAGTAGGTCATGGATTAGCTCCCCTTCCAGGAAGCGAACGGGTTTCAGAGCGAGAAGAGGATCCAACAGGAAAGTTTTGGGATCAGCCAAAGCAGCCAATATGCAGCGCTGTGCGTCCTCTCTGGCTTGAGACGCATTCTCAGTGGTATATGTGCCCAATAGCTCCACCATTACCTTGGATGCCTGTTCACTAATAACGGCGAAAAACAAAAACAGTGTTAGAAATCCAGAATTCCGATGTCAGACTATGTTGATGTCAAAATAAGGTGAAACCTAACCTGTTTTTACTAGCGAGAAGTGCTTCATGAAGCAACCGTAAGAGCTTCTGCATTTGCTCATTGGAGGGAGGGCACAACGCAAATTGTGACTTTAGATGAGCAACATCCTTAAATACATACTTCATTTGATCCACAGAACGAGCAATCTGAACCAAATGGAAGTAAACATGATACCTCATTGGACTTGTCTCATCCAGGGATTGGAACAGCAACCACATCCTGAAAATAATAAAAGAGAGACAAATTAAAAATAACAAATACTTCAAATTAAGATATATGACATAGAAGTTGGACACGATCTTTCAAGAGATAGATGCAATATATTTGTAGCACATTCCGATAACCTTCAAACTTATTATATTTGAAAGCCAGTACTAGTGCTCAATATTATTCCCTTCTTCCAAAGTCCATCCAAATGAAAACAGAAATTGGAGGCACTACAAGAAAGAAGGGGTGCACTTTACATGCAGAAAATAAATGTTGCACATTCCGATAACCTTCAAGCTGAAAACACTTGCAAGCCAGTACTAGTGCCTGTTCATATTATCTCCTCTGCACGACACCCAAATTGAAAAAAATATAGGATGCTACAATAAGATGGAGATAAAAGCTCAATTGCCCTACAATGAATACTAAAATTGTGACACAAAGGTAAAGATTTTTTTATAGCACATTCCGATGACATTCTAGCTGAAATTACTAGAAAGCCAGTACTAGTGCTTGTTACTATTCCTTCACCCTAAGCCAAGCCACACAAAAAAAAAAAATGTAATGAAGATTGTAGTAGGAAGAAGACAAAAATCAATGATTTTCCATTAAGGTGCCAAAAGAATACTGAAACTTACACTCGCAAGGTAACCATCTTAAGGTTTTGACCTGTCGCCTTGGTGAGTTTTTCACAAAATGCTAGAACAAGATTTTCTGCTCTTTCCAATGGAATCTGTAACGTATAAATATGTGAATAAAAATATAATAATATTTACAAGAGGGATAAAAATGGACTGCATGACGTACAGATAGTATACTTACAGTGACTAACATAGAGACAATTCCATTCAAGACACTTTCAATCTCTTGTTCTGTCGCATCTTTAAAACATGTGTCACACACACCAATAATTTTATGAAGATCATCTTCTATTCCCTTTGGTGACTTTTCTGCAGAAATTTCAGCTCCAAGGCCTTTAAGATAAGCACGCAGCTCCTGCGCCTAAAACATAAGAACAAGTTTATATAAGTATGAGGCACAAGGACAATTGAACTAAAGGAAACGACAATTCAGATGTCATATACATCGTCTCACATCACATCAAAAACATAACACTTCTACAATTCTTATATTTTGACATAGGGATGTCTGAATACCCACTGCACAAAGGGCGAAGTATAATTTCCAATAGTGTTGATCACTAGCCTTGATGACAAACATCAACCGAGCAATAGCGCGCAAGAGGTTAGGTCATCGGACTGTGACTCTTCAGTTAAGCAATACGGCAACTGGCAGCGTTTACACAGGAATAATACAAAAATTGTCGTTTAAAGCTTGAACCAACGCAGGTATATAAGTACTGATGGGGGTATTTAAAAGAATATTCAAGGCACGTTGAATCCATGTTGTCAGTATGTTCACACATACAACCTAAAATGATGTGAACAATAGCTCGCAAAAGCAGATACACAGGTTTAACAAAGAACTAGAGACGTACATGATCGTCCAGCGCCAGATCTATGAAAACAAAATACATTGTGCCTGTTTGATTTCACAATGTAGCCGGGGAACAGACACCGCTGCACAACACCAAAGATACAACCCGCACCGCACCGCACTCGCAACGCATGCACAGCATAAAGCGCCTTTTACAAACAGCTAGCTTTTGCAAGGAAAAGTGTGTCAACTTACTCGGAAGATACACAACAATCTAGAACAAACTCCCAACAAACAATAATGCAGTACTCATGCTACTTATATTTCAATTCCCCTTAAAATCTTACTGATGAGACTTATCTAACATAAATTTTCTTACCGAAGAGAGCGAGAGCCTTTTCTTTAGGATCAGATGTTTAGTGCCATGCGATTTTTATTATTCGCAGGTGCAAGTGATCACAGCAGACGGAGCAAGCTGTCTGCATTACTCGCAGGTGGTTTTCTTTTGTGGTCATTATGGATGGTAATTGATGTAGTGATGTGAAAATGGCCGGCTTAGTGATTTATGGGAGATTTTGTGTTTTTCCCGTTCCTTGTTGGCATTCGACGATGACCTAGGTTTGAAGCTGGTAATAATGGCGAGAGCATTTTCATGTAAATTGAAAGAAACCTAGCTATGTTCGTAAGCCTTATGTCATTTGGGTTACACCCATATTTTACTCCACAGTTTGATCTGCTTTCATATTTTTATTATAATATTGATTCAAAACTATAAGATGCTCATTGCTGTTAGAGTTCAACGTAAATTTTATTTTATTTTATCAATTTAAAAATGCTGTGAGTGGTGTTTACCTCAGAGAAATTCCCTCTTACATTTTGTGTCACATTTCATCTGAGTAAAGTTCAGTGGCATTAGTTTTTAGTAGCTTTATGCATTTGAATGTAACATGTCTCATAATTTTGACAAAACAGTAACTAAAAGTTGAGGGAAAATGTGAAATTTCATCATATTTTGTTCCTTAAAGCTGCCCACAAGAGGATTTTTTTTAAAAATCAATCTTCATTAGTGAATTGAATATGATTCTCTTTCATTCTTTTGTTTGCAGAGGCAAGCTGGACCAAACAGAAATGTCTCCTGTACCCCTAGAAGGACAGCAGCAGCCTCTTCAACAGATGGTTCCACAACAGCAACAACTGCTTTTCCAGCAGCAGTCTCAATCAGTGCATCTTCAGCCACAAACCGTGCAGCAATTGCAACAAACTCAGCAATCACAGCAGCATCAACTTCCCACAATGGGCACATCATCAGATGGACAGCATGGCGGCACCATCAGCCTGGCAGTCCTAATAGATTTTATTGTTCAAAGAACGTATCATGAATTGACCGTCCTTGCAGAGCTGTGAGTAGCCACTTATTTATTGGTTTTCAGGTAACTTTTCTGATCTTTTAATCATTTTTCTTTTCAAATTTGTATCTTTAGACTTCCAAAAAAGACAGATATGGAACGAAAAGTGGAAATTTACAATTTTGCTGCCAAGACACGTCAATTATTTGTTCGTTTGCTGGCCTTGGTGAAATGGGCTAGCTCTGCCTCCAAGGTTGACAAATCTGCCCACATAATGGCTTTCCTTGATAAGCAGTCAATGCTCTTTGTGGAAACAGCAGATATGCTTGCAAGAATGTCTAGAGAAACTCTTGTTAATGCACGACTGCCAGATTTTCACATTCCTGCAGCAGTTGAAGTATTGACCAGTGGTACCTATGGCCGCTTGCCTCAGTGCATTCGGGTAAGTAAATTAATTTCCGAATTTTAAAAGATTAAATTTAAAACACGCACTGATTAATTGTACTTGTACACTATTGCAGGATCGTATAGTGCCTCAAGAGCCCATTAATCTTACTGAAAAACAGAACACTCTTCTACGTTTGAATCAAGTTCTACAGCATCGTCTTGTTACTGGTCATCTTTTGCCACAGATGAAAAATCTTAAAGTGAGCATCCTTGTAAATGTTTTAAGCTACTCTATGATTCACATGCACAGATGCAATTAAGTAATAAAAATGGTCCTCCACACAGATTGAAAGAGGCAGAGTGACATTTCATGTAAAGCATGAATTTGAAGCTTCCCTTACTGTTATGGGCGATGGACCTAACATTCCTTGGCGATTACTTGACATTGAAATGCTTGTTGAAGACAGAGATACTGGAGGTATTGTAATTTGTTTTCTTATCGTTCCATAAGAATTGATCTTCTGAAGTTTGCTCTTATTTCCGTGAATTTTTTCTTTTATCCATCTTTCAGGAGGACAACCATTAGTACATCCCTTGCAGGTCAAATATGTGCATCAGGTCATTCAGTCCCGACTTGCTGACAGCTCTAATCCTCTGAATGAGGTGATGGTCATTCACAAGAGAAAATTTCTGTTTTATGGTATCAAAATGTTCAAGTATGCATTTCGATGTAACTCTATTAACAGACTTATCATTTTTCTCAGGTTTACAATATTCTGCACTTTTTTGCTTTGTCCCTTCAACTTGAGGTCTTATATTCTCAAGCACTTAGACTTAAGAGAGATAGATTAGGTGATCATATCATGGTCGAAGACTATGTTCCTGGAGAGCATTTATGTATTTTATATTGGCGAGAATTGTCAAAAAGAGATGCAAACTTTGAACTTGGCTATAAGTTCACAGTGCAAGTAAGCCAGCAGGACAGTGCCAAACCTCTAGGAGTTGTTCATAGCCCTTTCCTTGGTCACATGGAGGTAGGCTGAAGTTCCAGTTTTCCATTTCCTATTTGTTTTTCTTGCGAGGTACATAATTCCATGGACTTCAGTGTGTGCTTTTCTTCTTTTTCATAGGCTGAAATAGCAGGAACAGCTATACATTCGTCTTCGTTATCCTTGGAGAAATTACTTGTTCATACTATCCATATTCGAACTAATTCTCGCTTGTCAGATCTGAAGACAGAAATTCAGTCATTGTTGCCGGGTGTGGAGTGTACTTTGGGTGGTGTTCCAGCAACTCTGAGTATTCCTCTATTGCAACCATGTCAAAGAGCTGAGCAGATGCTTGTCACGGTTAGTGTGCAATGAGAAATATTCATGGAGGATACATGGTTGAATTGTGTATTGATCTCTATCCATGTATTGACAGGTGGACACATATAGTGGCCTCTTGCAGTGCTGTGTTCCTCAGTATGAAGCACCTATGATACAAGATATTTGGACTGCTCTTAATGGGGACCGGTCTAAAATTCCAACATTATTGTCAGAGCTGAGATTTTGGATTATGAAGAGGCGTTGTGAAAAGACTCTCATGCATTTACCAGTGTCCGTCAAGGACTATTTGCCACTGCTTTCACTTCAAGACAGTCCACTTGCATCAAGGTAATTTTTAAACTAAATAATTAAAACTGAAGACATTCTGAAATAATAAGCTCACCAATAACCAATATTTATATTGTTAGAAAAAGAACTTCACTTCTACAAAACATTAAAAGACTTGAAATTTTTTAGACTAGGAAGACATCATATGCTTGTGCAGCTCAACCACCAACCTACATCTATTCTCATTGTGGATCTGCATGAAAGGAAGAACTCTGTTTTAAATATTGATTGCACATTTTACTTGGCTTCCGTAAAATCGGTGTCTGTTAGCGATGATGAACAGGCCTCAGAGGACGCCATTCCTGAGAATCACATGCCAAAATCATACTTGAAGGTAATACTCTCATCACCTTCTTTAGAGATATATGGGGTATTCATATGTTCATGTTTGTTTGATTCATGCTTTCAGGTCCTTACACTTGTCGAGTTTGACACATTTGTTGCAACTCATGGCCCATGCACAAGTATATATGAATCCCATTCTCTAGGAAAGCGAAAGTTACTCCCATCAGCAAGCTCTGAGTCACGCCTAAGATCAAAGCACCCTGCATATTTCATTCCTGAATTAGCCCACATTGTTGCAATGTGTGAAGAAAGAATACCATTTTTAAGCATATGTCAAGAACTTACTAGAAGGGAGATTGCTCATCATGGCATTCAAGTGTGTACTGAAGCATTCATTCTTGTGTTTGATTTTTACATTTTTGAAATCGAGACGTAACTAACTTTTCATGATTATTTTATAGGTGGAATCAGATGCCACTGGACTAGTTCTACGATTATTATCCTTACCACCTCCTGAACAAGTATCAAGAACGGATCCTTACTACGTTGCGCTTTTGCGGAGACTTCTCTCTGCATCGATTAGATGCTCCTCCAGAGCCCTTGGCAGAGCATGGATTCTTGAATTGGTATGTTTGACCCTGACTGAAATTTTTATGTTTTTCATTTTACATATGATTTAAAGTAATATAAAATTTTACTGTTTAAAGGTTTTTGCTGGTTCTCCTCTGCAGTCCCTACATCCTAAAGAGCAAAGCCATCGACGTCCAGTGTATTTGCACTATGATTTGTTGAGTGAAGGAAATGCTGCCAAAACTATAGATGCTATGCTCAAAGACTGGATGTACATTGCCCATATATTCATGGTACAGTATCACCTGATATATTTCTACTTCAGTATGTGCATGAATATGAAATATGGATGAAGAAACATAACTCAGAGACGCATGAACATCACATTGAGTTTTGCTCAGTGTATTTCCTGAACATTTGTATATGGGAGTGGGTTCAGTCACTCTGAAATTTGCTGAGAAAATTACACCCTAACTACTGCATCTATTGTGTTATTTTGGGAAATAACTCTTTGTGTGAAATTTTGTGTGTGTCTAACTTGGAACTTATTTCCAGCTTGCTGAAGAGCTTTCTGAAGGTTTTAAGACTGGCAAATACCGTTTATCAAACATGTGTGTCGTAAAGTCATTCAGTTATCTGGACATTGTTGTCGGCTATGGACCAAACAAGGAAGCATTAGTTACTGTTGGGTGGAACATGGATAAAAAAGCTTACAGTTTGATGTTTGGTGAGTGCACAATCGTTTTTAACTAATACGCTTCCAGCTTTCTGTTCTTTCCCTAACAACTCTAAACTTACAATGGAAGTTGGACAAAAGTAATGTATTAGTTCTGAATTTTCACTTTGTTCCTTATGAAAGTGGTACTAATTTTGATTGTCCTCTTAATTATCCTCAGGATCATCTGGAAAATTCAGGGTAGCTCACTCTCTAGTTCGAACAAATTTAGAAGCATTTCTGAATCAGCATTCTAGCTTAGTGTCTCTAATTCAGCTCCTTCATGAAACTTATGAGCCACTTTCATCTATTGCAAGGCTATCCACCACTCCTCATTTTGGAGTTATAAGCACGGTGAGTGTAACAACACAACTTGACAGTAGTATCATTCTTTCTTTAGCACATTGCTTATGTCACTTACTTTGTTGTCCAGAGGCCAACAGTTCCCATCCAAACTTGGAATATTGTAGCCCAAACACCCACTACACTTCGTCTTGTGTATCAGGGAACATTCTGTGTTGAATTACGAATCAGGGGCAGTGGCTGTGTCACCCTTAGAGATGGCTCCTATTCCTCCTTTGGCTGCACGTCTGTTCCTGACCTTATTGCTGTGCAAGGTTTGAAGGTAAGCTGGAATTAAGGAGTCCCCACTTTTATTGTGTGTTAATGTTATTGATCTAATTTCTCTGATTTGGCATTAATACTTTTTTCTTTTTATTTCAGGCGTTCTTGTCTAAGTATGCTGCCGACCACGTTTTAGCGAGAAGGCCATCTCAGTCTGAGGATGACAGTCAGCCATCCCCTGTTCCACTGGAATCGGAAGTAAGCAGTGTTGGTCCGGCACGTGGGCCTAATTCACCAGCAAATGCAAAGGATGGACTGCGTTTTCATCCTCCTCCCACACCCCCGTCGGGCAGTAACCCTCACACTCCTGCTAGCCCTCATACGTCTAACATGCAGGTGATATTATTTGCTGTGTTCACAAGCAGTGTTTTAGAGCTTTTGAATGATACTTTTAAGTTTCTGTTCAATACAGTAAAACTGATAAATATTTCATCCTCAACACTGTTTCTTCTTTTACAGAATAACCAGCACCAACAAAATTATGTTTCTTCACCAGCAACTCCATTCAACCTTGCATCTCCTCCGTCTATATCAGGAGTTACACAATCTGCCTCCCCAGGAGTAGGTCTCATGTCGGGCAGTTCTCCAATGCCTAGTCCGCTTCAGATGCCTAGTGCATCTCCACAGCCATCAATGATTGGACACTCTCCAGCCGGTTCATTCATGGGTGGTAAGTATTTAAACACACAAGAACTCCCCTAAGTAAAGTTCAGAAAATTATGCACATTTTGCATAGGTCACCTGGACGGGAGTCCGTTCCCTACATCTCAAGGCATGGCATCACCGGCTGCTTCCAACTGGCCTAATTCTCCTGGCATGCCAAGACCATCACCAGCTCGCTCTGGACAAAGTCCGGGAGCTCCATCTCACCTTGCTCAGTCACCGGAACACAAAAATGATTTATGGCAACAGTCCAGAGCTATCCCACAACGTCTCTGGGCTGGAGCCGTCCCAACAATAATTACCTATAAGTCACTGGACGTACTTTGTCGTCCTTGTCCAACTCCTGCTTTTGCACCAAATCTGCCACCACCATCCATGCCACAAGGAACACAGGAACTGTCTCCTTTAGAACGGTTCTTAGGATGTGTTTACATGCGAAGGCAGATGCACCGATTCATTCAAGCAGAAGATAATGTAAGGAAACTTAATTCATGAATTAATTAATGGTCGGATGCGTTTTTGGGTTTTCACCTTTCAAGTTGTTTTGCATTCTTTCACAGCTCATTGATCTTAGGACTACAGAGCCTGGTTTCAAAACTGAAAGTCTTCAGTGTTGTCTTATCCAGAACCCTCATCACCTACAAACCCTTCATCTGAAAGTTACTGCTCTTCTTGATAACAAAGACCATTTGTCTATAGATGAAATTCAAGTAAGGAAGATAATAAGTAGCCAACAGTAAAGATGATGAAAATAAATTCCTGCTTTCATTCTTTTTTTTTCCATTCTTTACAGATTATTGAAAAATTCTTTGAAGTAAGAGTAGCTTGTCCACTGTTCAAACCAAACTCCCTCCTTGGACTTGCTAGAATGCTTAGCACACCTCTTTATGTTCTAAAGGATTTCATACAGCTAATGAAACTTGATTTGGTAACTATGTTAATTTCTCCTTGCCATAATATAGAAACAAAGCAAGTAAGTTACTGTTATAATTTAACTATATTGTCCTAATTAATTTTTGCAGATGCCAAATTTAGCACAACAATCTAATTTTAAATGGAACATTCAGCTTTGCCTGAGAGTACCTCCATCGTCAGCAGCACAAATCGTTCCTACAGGACAAGCTGGTGTCCTTATATTCCGCACCAAAATTCTATTTTTTGTAAGTAAGATTACCCTTGGTAGTTTGATATGCTTGTAACTGAGCAATAAACTAGCAGTGTCTTTCTTTCCAGGTTCAACTGACAAGAATATGTCCTGGGCCTGGTGAGGGAATCTCAATAGTTCTACCTCTTGTGTACGATGCATCTCTTAGGAATACTCAGGTGGCTGAGAAAAGAGAACCGGGTCCAGCACTAGCTGTGACTGCTGCAAACATACAGCTAAAACGCTTTGCGGATTACTCAGCCAACTCTCACGTCAGTCAAGAGTCAATGTTACTCCTGGCTGTGAGAGATCTTCTCATGAATCTCAACCCTCCTTGCGATATGTCCCAAGTGAGTATCATGTGCAGCAGAATCTGTCCCAGTTGATGAACGCTCTAGGGTCAGTGCGGTTAATATATGATCAGTGTAAAAACTGAACACCCCTCTGGAGCCGATATTTGAACTGAAACCTTGCATGAAACCACTCGTATGAGGTCATGACAAGCACCTGAGACGAAATAAATCATCATGAAGAGGTCTCAGGTTCAAATACCAACCCCAGACGGGTGTTCAGTTTTTGTTTTTGCCCTGTGCATTTATTACTGATACTACAGAACGAATGTGTTCAAAACAAAAGTAACCTCCCACTTACTGTTTTTGTAGACACATTCCAATTGTGTAATGCAGTTCTCTCAGCAGGTTGGGACGCCAGCTAACGTTGGAGGGGCCGTGCAGATGCACTCGCCAGCCGGCATGATGCACTCGCCTCTCGGAGTGCCTCATGGACACGGGCACGGCATGGGCGGCATGGGCGCTGGTCTGAGTCCTGGACTAGGGCCGGGGGGGCCGGGGGGGCCGGGGGGCCCAGGGCACTGGGCCGGTGCGGGGCCCATGCACATGCCTCACATGGGGGAGGGCATGGTCGGGATGGGGTCCCGCATGGGTCCCATGGTGGGCCCAGGCATGGGGCTCGGAATGAGGCCAGCAATGGGGCCCGGAATGGGCCAGGGCATGCCGATGGGGATGGGAGGTATGGGAACTGCTATGGGGAGTGGCATGGGGATGATGGGAGCCCACATGGGTGGGCCACTAGGCAGCCCTATGGGTGGTCCAATGGGAAGTCCAATGAGTGGCCCAATTGGTGGCCACATGGGAGCAATGAGTCCGCATGTTGGTGGGGGACTGAGCGGAGGACCAATTGGTCACATGGGTCAACAGCATCCTATGATGGGCCCTTGACACACCTCAAACATTTAGCAACTTGAATTTCCTTATCCTGATAAAATGAAATCAAGGTATGAACTTTAGAAATTAAATTGGCAACAGCTATGATGTATCATTTAATGGATAATTGTTTAACATGTTTAACTTTTTTGAAAGACTATACATAACTATTGTTATAATTTTGAGCTTTAGAAACATGCCAATGGAAAGGTATATCTCTTCAAAGGTTACCAGTTGTTTTGAATATGACTGACAAATACCAAAGCATATCATGTGAAGAACAATTTTTTAACTAACCAAAGTGCACATGAAAACACATTCTGAATGTATTTTAATATTGTTTTATAATTGTTAGCGAGTTAGCTTCCTTTGTCATTTTGCTGCTATGAAGTTTAGAGATGTTATCTTTTGTTTGTTATAAAGAATTCTACTTTTCAGTTTAGATCTGTCCTTTGTTACTTTGAGTACATTATTTATTACCCTTTGCTTCATTTTAAGATTGAAAAATGCCTATTAAAAACCTCACTGAATTTTAAAATCGATTATTGGTGACTTTACATCCCTCTGGACATTGCACAAAACTGCTCTTGACTTGTCAATGTCTATTTCCAGCTTTTTGAAAATGAAAGACTGAATACGGTAATCAAAATTTAATGTCGTAGAAAACTGAACATGCAATTATTACCTGATTAATAGAAGTAAATTTGGAAACTGAAGTAACAGGCAACAATTCTCTAAGCATAATAATTAAGGTTGGCTTTCTTTTTAGCTTGCACTTCCATGATGGCATCCATAAAGTCTTCATGAGTAACAGTTGAAGCACTGCGACGTAAGGCAATCATGCCCTGCAAAAACAAGGAATTTTAATTATAACAATATGAACACCCGAAACTCTAAAAATTTACACACATGAAATAAGAATAATGTATATTCCACTTGGCTGATGAGAATAATGTATATTCCACTTGGCTGATGAATGGTCACTCACAGCTTCAACACACACAGCTTTGCATTGTGCTCCATTGAAGTCATCTGTAGTTCTTGAAAGTTCTTCAAAATTAACATCTGGAGATACATTCATTTTCCTAGAATGAATCTGCATTATTCTAGCTCGTGCTTCTTCATTTGGATGAGGAAACTCAATTTTTCTGTCCAAGCGGCCAGAACGCAACAATGCAGGGTCCAAAATGTCAACGCGATTTGTAGCTGCAATTACCTTTCATGAAGAAACAGATTGTTAAGAATGTATTTATGGAATGTTCTCTAAGATGAAAAATGATCGAAAATTAGATAAGTACTTTTATGTCAGCTGTGGAGCTGAAACCATCCAGTTGGTTAAGCAGCTCTAGCATAGTTCTTTGAACCTCTCTGTCACCTGCTTTCTCGGAGTCAAATCGCTTCGTGCCTATGGCATCAAGCTCATCTATGAAGACAATCGCAGGAGATTTTTCTTTGGCTAAGGCAAATGCATCACGAACTAGTTTAGCACCATCACCAATAAACATTTGCACTAGTTGGGGACCAGCCAATTTCAAAAATGTTGATTTGGTTTGAGCTGCACAGGCTCGAGCCAACAATGTTTTTCCTGAAAATAACAAATACGAACATAAATTTTCATAGTACTTGTTGATTGAGGATAGGCCAGAATATTTATAATATTTTTAAATGAACACCATGTAGTTAAGAATGTGTACTGATCCAATTACCTGTGCCAGGAGGCCCATAAAGAAGAACACCCTTGGGTGGATGAATACCAAGGTTCACAAACTTCTCTTTGTGGGTCATTGGTAGGACAACTGCTTCTATAAGCTAAAGCAAAACACAAATTAATTGATTAAAAATTATAAAATGATTACATGAAAGTTTTCAAAGAAGTACAACAAAAAAGGCAGTATTACTCACCTCTTGGATTTGTTTATCCAGGCCTCCAATGTCAGAATATTGCTCTGTCGGTCTTTCATCCACTTCCATTGCCTTGACTCTTGCATCATATTCAGCTGGTAGAGTTTCAAGAATCAAATATGAATCTTTGTTCACTCCCACTAAATCACCAGGCTTTAATTTTTCGGCATCAACTAAGCCTATCACAGGCAAAAAGTATGTCTGAAACAAAGGAGTAGCATTCAAATAAAAAGAAATGAAAAAACAACAGGAGGTAACATTGGACATGTCCCGCGACATGTCCCAACATAACAAACTACTTACTTGCCGGGTGGATGTCTTGATGACAGCGCATTTTCCTTTACGCTGGGAATCTAAATCGACAACAGCTCCCTCCTCCTCTCCATCTTCCGGATCAACATCGAGTAACTGTAAGAACAAATTCAATTACAAAGTGTCTTGCGTTGAAACGAATACCAAATTATAACCTTTAATATAACAGACCTCAATGACATTAGACACTAGATAGGGTAGCGTCTTGTTAACTTTAATCTTTTCTGTATTTTCTTTTATTTTGTCCGTCTGAGCCTGAAGCTCGTGTGATATTCGCATGACTTCACTCTTCATAATTTTGACTTCATTGTCAAGTAGCCTTGCTCTTGAAACAATCTCATCCGTTGACATACGGAGGACTTCCTCTGCGAGAACATCCTTCAAACAAAATGATAAAATGATCAAAAACGATGAGGTGCATTGTCAAATTAGAGAGGTTATTGTTATTCACTATCAGCATGTACATCAGTGGAACGCACAGAAAGTGAATAAGTTAAGGCATTTACCTCTTCGTCCTCCCACATCTTTTCGTCTTCAAGAGCTGCGTTTTCTGTCGCCATAGTTGAAGTTGGATACAAATTTTCTATGAGCCGTACACCCCAATGTTGTGTCACTGTTGTGTGCTAGCCGTCGGCTGTCACAATGCCCCCCCCCCCTTCTCCCCTCCTCCCACTCTCTAGCCCTCATTCTCCCCTCTGCCCCCCTCCCCTTCCTCTCCCAGCTTATACCATCCGGGCGCGAACTATAAGAGGTTGAGGAATACAGGACGACTGCGAACATATTTATGGCTGGTTCTTAAGAAGCAACTGAACGAAAAGACGAGCTTATCTTATAATTGCCTCTGGATCCGAATCCAAAGCTCAACTATGCGGGTCGACTGTCACTTAGTGTTAACGCACCAAAATGGTGCTTATATCAAAGTAGTTGGATGGAAAAGACATCAAGAGAGGTATACTCTTAAGCTTCATCAGTGTTTATTTGGAAAACAGCAGTTACCAAACTGAATTAGAGTCCTTAGGGAGATTCATTCTCTCCCGCAACTTGAAGTTGTCCAGTGATCACTCTTCACGGCATAGAAAGAATTTTGCCTGACCTTGTCTGGAGACTGGTTACAGTGGACGAAAGTCC